>LNAC01000047.1:6792408-6905047 GCA_002007465.1 Ailurus styani | reverse complement strand
AAAAAAAAAAAAAAGAACAGTAAACTAGATTCTGGGTGTATTTTGTTCTGTGTGTTGAAGAAACCAGAATAGGTCTCTCAAAATAGGTCAGAAAGAAAAACTTATATATATACAAAAATAAAGTTGAATACAATGAAAGGAAGCCAAAAATGAAGAAATATATACATAAACCATAAGTGAAAAAATAAAAATTAAAAAAGACTTTAAAAAATAATTGATAAAATAAGAAAATGGCTGAAAAGGATAATAAAATATAAAACAGAAGGACTAAAGAATAATAAGAAAAAACTACAAATGCTAGATACATCTTTCTCTGAGAGCCAGAGTCTTTCAGTTCTGTACCATCAGTAAACTTGGTATTTGCCAGAAGTTCCTGCTGCTCTTCTGCGAGAGTGGCCTTTTGCCTGATTCTCAGACGTCTTTGCCCCAGGGCAATTGCACCGCTGCCCTTGCCAGGGAGCCAGGCTCAATGTAAGTGGGCTCCGGAGCTGGTGGGGGTGGGGAAAATGATGGCCCGCTCCCCCCAGTCTCTAGCCCAGGAGCCAAAAGTTCATGTCCCCCACTCTTCAGTGCACCCTCACAGAAAAGTGGTCAATTATTCCTGACTCCTCGGTTTCCATCCACACTCTGTGTTTACCCAGCCTATGACCGAACATTTTGATCTCAGGCACTCCACCTCTATTCAAGTTTCCAAATTTTATAGACTCTTGTGGCGCTCATGACCCCTGCTCCTCCCAGGGTAGGGAGGGGATTCTCGCTGCACTTCTGCCTCTTGCTGCACCCCTGCTCACACAGCGCTGGACCGACTAGGCAGTGGTTCTCAGTTTATGGCAACACCAAGCAGTAAGCTGGAGCCCGGTCTCAATGTTTGCAACTGGCTTCCCAGCTCCAATGCCTGGGGACTCTGCTGCACTCAGGCATCCCCGTTCTATTTGTGACCCTGGGGGTCCTGAGACCAAGCTGTCCCACCTGGGATTCTGCCTGCTTTGCCTTCTGAGCACCTTTCAGGTAAATTTCTAAAAGTTCCAATTTTGCGCTCTGTTGCTTATAACACTTTCTGGTACCCAGCTTACAGTGGCTCCTTCCCCTCAGGTTTATCTTCCAATGTATTGCCTCGGATTCACGTCTCTTCACCTCCTACCTTGCAAAAAGTGGTTGCTTTTCTATCTCTAGAATTGTAGCAATTCTTTTCTCGTGTCTCTGGTCGATTTTGTAGGTTAACAGAATGATTTGATAACCATCTAGCTGATTTCCAGGGACCAGACAAAACTAAGATCCCCTACTTCCCCACCATCTTGGAAGGTCTCCTGATTAGCAAGTCTTAAGTGGCCAACTCTAATGTTCTACTGTCACAAAACAAATAAGGGTTATGCATTCACATACATGTACTAGCTTTTATGAGCCGTCACCAAAATGAAGGCCATTTCCCTAGTCACACTGGTAACTGCATAGGAACAAAATCTTAAATGACTTGTGAAAATTCTTTTAAAAATTTCACCAAAAAACTTAGTGATACATAAAAAACAGTGCTCAACATCACTCGGCATCAGGGAAATACAAATCAAAACCACAATGAGATACCACCTCACACCTGTGAGAATGGCTAAAATCAACAACACAAAAAACAAGTGTGGGCAAGACTGTAGAGAAAAAGAATCCTCATGCACCGCTGGTGAGAATGCAAACTGCTGTGGCCACTGGAAAATAGTATGGAGGCTCCTCAAAAAATTAAAGATAGGATTACCATATGATCCAATAATTCTACTACTAGGTATTTACCCAAAAATATAAAAACATATTTATAGCATATTTATATATTTATTACAGCATTAGCTGCATTAGCCAAATTGTGGAAATGACCCAAGTGTTCACCATCAGATGTATGGATAAAGAAGAGGTGGTATACATCTACGATGGAATATTACTCAGCCATTAAAGAAGAATGAAATCTTGCCATTTATAACAACATGGATGGACCTAGAGGGTATAATACTAAGTGAAATATGTCAATCAGAGAAAGACAAGTACCATATGATTTCACTTAAATGTGGAATTTAAGAAACAAAAGAAATGAATGAACAAACAAACAAAAAAACCAGACACATAAATTCAGAGAACAAACTGGTGGTTGCCAAAGGGAACATGGAAGAGATAAAGGGAACTAAGGGTACACTTATCTCAATGAGCACTGACAAATGTACAGAATTGTTGAATCAATGTACACCTAAAACCAATATAACACTGTATGTTAATTATACCTGAATTAAAAAAAAGAAAAAGGGATAATTTGTCATAGGAAGTACAATGTGTGATAAGTCTAACGGAAGTTCCCTCATAAATTTTTGGTTAAGGACAAAAAACTTAAATCTACAGCATAGTATAAGTTTTTTCATGCTCTGCTTTAGGAACTCCAATAAATAAAATCTGGACTTGCATAATAAGTTAGGGAATCATGATATATATTGTGAAAGGATTACTGACTTTATAAAAGACTTTATCATACAATTTCTTAAATACTGCTTTTCTCATACATTTTGCTATTTTAAAAATAATTTCCTATTTGACAGATGAGCCACCATGTGCCTTGGGACAAGTCACTGAAATTCTCTAGGCTCAATTCCCTCATCTATATAATAAGGGTGGTTTTAACAATTCTGCCTACCTCACTCAGTTTTCATGACTACCTCACTCAGTTTTCATGACTACCTCACTCAGTTTCATGACTATATAAAGAGATTTTATATAAAGGTACTTTGAAAGCTGTATGTACATATTTTTATGGCTGTTGCTTTTATTTTTTTTTATTTTATTTATTTGAGAGAGAGAGAGTACACACAAGTGGGAATAGGGAGAGAGACAAGCAAACTCCGTGCTGAGCATGGACCCCCATAAGGTTCAATCTCACAACCCCAAGATCGTGACCTAAGCCAAAATCAAGCACTGAACACTTAACCATCTGAGTCACTCAGGCACTGCACAGCTCTTGCTTTCAAAAGAGAAGGGGGGGGGGCCTTTCCAAAATGCATTATTATTACTATATATTTTTTTTGTATTTTAACATTATTTTATTTTTTTTAAAGATTTTATTTATTTATTTCACAGAGGGAGAGAAATCACAAGGAGGCAGAGAGGCAGGNGCCTTTCCAAAATGCATTATTATTACTATATATTTTTTTTGTATTTTAACATTATTTTATTTTTTTTAAAGATTTTATTTATTTATTTCACAGAGGGAGAGAAATCACAAGGAGGCAGAGAGGCAGGCAGAGAGAGAGGGGGAAGCAGGCTCCCTGCTGAGCAGAGAGCCCGATGCGGGCCTCGATCCCAGGACCCTGAGATCATGACCTGAGCTGAAAGCAGAGGCTTTAACCCACTGAGCCACCCAGGCGCCCTTAACATTATTTTAAAAAGCAATTTTAGATGCCATATTCCCTCTATAAAAATCAAATCTTTCCTTGGTTCATGATCTACTTTTCCCATTTTTTAGTTCTTCTGAAGTTACCTATTGTTATTTCCATGGTCTTCATACCTGGATAATGAGTGGCTCCAGTAGCTTCTCTACAGTGAATGTTTGGATCTGCAGATCCTGAGGATCAATACTCAGTGTGACTGGTGTTTCAGCCGACATGCTGCCTGTGCACAAAAATGAAATGACACTTATTAGTAAAGAAAAATACTTTCTAAAGGGAAGCACTAATGAAAATCATAGAGTGCATGAGATCTGTATTCAGATCTCTTCCTGATACCGGCTGTAGCCCTCAAAGGACCAGGGTGACAAATCCACCAACAGAGAAATGAGCTATTCCTTCCCCATCTGTTCTCTGGTCATGCGGTTTGGACTTAGATCCTCTAACAAACTAATCTATGTCGGTATGTTCATGACTAAAATAATAACCCAAGGTAGGTTTGCATTTGTTCAGTCTTAAGTAAAAATGAATGGCCAATTTGGTGCGACATATCTTACAGCATGCAAGTCCTCTGACTTCCAAGAAATCATAGCACTGAGACAGTCAGCGCTCATATTTTGCTTGTTCTTAATGACGACTCAGATGAAGAGCCAACTAGGACTTCAGAAGATGCTATACATCTCTATTTGTTTGGGGAACTGTTTGAGGGTTTTGACTGAAAAACAAAGTTGGGGGCAATTTACTTTCCTATACAGAAAATAAACTAATTTAAATCGGCATAGTTATTATAAAAAGAGAGAAAGGACTGATATTTGGACAAGACAAAATAAGAAAAAATGGCAAGCCATTTTAAAGGCATTAACGTTAATCTTAAAATCAGTGAGATTTTTGCATAAGAATACACAAATATCTCAAATGACCACACACAGCATACATACCATAACATCTTCAAATTAACAAATTGGCCATAAAAACTATTACCCAAATCACCAAGTCCACAAATTTGTATTAACTTATTCACAGTCAAGTATTTACTACAGGCCCACAGAAATAAGCAATAAGAAACATGTATCACCTATATGTAACTTAGTCTGTTAAAAAAATAAATTTGTAGTCCACAGAAACGTGTTACTATCAAGGCAAAAACCTTCCCACTTAGATATTACCCATTTTCTTCTACATTTGCAGGCAAGAGAACTTAAGATTCCACCCCCCCCAGAACATAAGACTCCACCCCCCAAATATCCGGATATTTCCTATGACACCCATGGAAACAAAAAGTAATCAGGAAGTACTACAGTAGTCCCCGCTTACCTAGAGTTTTGCTTTCTGTGGCTTCAGTTACCCATGGTTAATCGTGATCCAGTCTAGAAACAGATGATTCTCCTCTGACATATCATCAGAAACATATCATCAGAAAGTAAATAGAAGCCTAATGCTACATCACAATGCCTAGGTCATTCACCTCACTTCATCTCAACAAAGAGGCAGTTGACCATCACACAAGGTGAAGACGGAGTACCATAAGATATTTTGAAGAAGAGACCATATCACATAACTTTTATTAGAGTATATTATTATCATCGTTTCATTATTAGTTATTATTATTAACCTCTTACTGTGCCTAATTTATAAATTAAATTTTATCACAAGTACATATGTGGGAAAAGGGAAGGGAGGAAGGAAAGAACGAGTACACATTTTCATGGTGTTTCTCTTACCTAGATCAATCCCTTTGACACTTCTTTCCATCCCAATGATTCTAAGAGACAGAATTGTTCCTTTTTCTATACCCCTGCCTCCAACACCAAGGGATATCAGTCTCAGGGTAGGGCCCACGTTCCCTCCCAACTGTCTCCCCTCAGAGTCTATGCTAATTATCCTCCTAGACTTTGTCAACAGTCATTGGCCTAGTTCCATAAAATCTGCATCTCTTTGCTCATCAACCTCTCTCACTCTAGCAGATCCTTCCCTAGATCCGTAAGTGTGTTACTGTATATAATCCAAAGATAATCATGGTCTCCATGTGTTTGTGTAAGTGAAAAGGTCAGTGCTTCACGAAGGCCTTTCCACACTGTATACCTGATACACATGCAGAGAGAGGCATACACATGAAACCGTCCTGTAACTAAAATTAACTCTTATCTTGATGAACTCTAATTCTTAGATTAATAACATAATTTTTTATTTATTTATATTTTATTATGTGGTTCTGTTTTTTGAGAGAGAGAGAGAAAGAGTTGGGGGGAGGAGCTCAGAGGGAGGAGGAGAGAGAATCTTAAGCAGTCTCCACGCCCAGCACAGAACCCAACGCAGAGATCCATCTCACGACCCTGAGATCATGACCTGAGCTGAAATCAAGAGTTGAACACTTAGCCGACTGAGCCACCCAGGCGCCCCCATAATTTTTTTTTTAAGCAGAGGTAAATACTATAAAAGTTATACACCAATTTTTAACTGTGCAGGGAGGGGGAGTGTCAGTGCCCTAAATCCCTGTATTGTTCAAGGGTCAACTGTACTATACATGTTGAGAATTTTATATAAAACCCACTAACATTGTTGAATTCAGAGAGTACACTTTCGAAATGTAGCACATTTCTACACACAACCAAATGGCCTGTCAGGGCCTCCATGCCCCCTTTCAGACTATCATGTTGTCCTGTTTTCAGTCTATCCTTAACTCTACTTCAAGCCACTCAAACAAAGTGCCTACAATCCCTTTCCTTTTTAAAAGACATTTTTGCCTTGGAAAAAAATATGATTCAAAATTGTATTAAGTGAAAAAATACTGCTTGAATTTCTTTTCAAATGAAAGTATAAATTACTGTAATTCTATGATATAAAAATATATGAAGCATTCTAAAATACGCTTCAAGCAAAAAAATGTTCCTGTTGAAGGGAAACAAACTTTAAGAGACTCTTAATCTCACAAAACAAACTGAGGGTTAATGGGGGGTGGGAGGGTAGGGATAGGGTGGATGGGTTATGGACACTGGGGAGGGTTTGTGCTTTGGTGAATGCTGTGAAAGGTGTAAGCCTGATGATTCGCAGACCTGCACCCCTGGGGCAAATAATAAAAAAATTAAAAAAAAAAAAGGTGTGATGAGCACCAAGCAACATACAGAATTCCTGAATCACTGTATTGTACACCTGAAACTAACATAACACTGTATGTTAACTATATTGGAATTAAAATTTAAAACTTAATTTAAAAAATCATGGGTTTAAAATATAGATATAGATATAGATACAAAGCCATATGATGTAGGTGTTTATTACCTTGTTTTTATTCCCTTTTCACTGGTTTTATTTCCTTTCTAAAAGTAGAAACATGATCTCTTTTCTCAGCTATTCATCTGAAATACAGATGTTTTAAGAAAGGCTCCATCACTATTGCCAAATGGTTTTTCTCAAATCCATTTCTAGTACTGAAATGTTTTATTTTTGTTTGGCTTGGTTTGGGTTTTGGTTTTCACTTTTTCCAACAATTCCACCCCCACTTTGATTCCCTCTAACAGAAGCAAATCTAAATTGACAAACAGGATATTCCCATGATGACCCTTCTGCATAGCCTGGAGCCAATATATACAATAAAGTATGTCCTTCAGTCTCCATAACCATAGGGTTCTATCAAATGAGTACTCACAGAGGAGTTCATTTGTTACCCTTCTCATGACAGGAACTATCCTACATATAAATCAAGTCAAAATTACTGACTTTGCTTTGTTCTTTCATATCAGGGACAAAAAGTAAAGGATACTATTGTGAACTAAAATAAGATCTAAGTGAACTTTCACAGCCTTTAAAAACATGTCCTTTCACAGAAATCCATAATGGATTTTCAAAGCTACGTTGGGCACCAGAAACTGGAAGCAAGGAAAATAAAAAATTAAGAATAAAAATTATCCATATCATATATAATCCTGCTAGAAGAATGTTTTTCAACAAAGAGATAAAAGACAAACTTAATTTAGCCAAAGTATCTTCTAAATCTTGATCATGTCTTTAATACACGTTAAGTAAAGAAAATTGTTGAGAAGTTCATTTTTTCCATGGCAAAATTATAAAATAATATACCAACAAGTCCTTGAAGAACCTTGGTTACATATAATTATTCTTCTAGAATAAATACTGTTTCTTATAAAAAATCTTTTGTATCTTTTGGATCTGTCCTGTTCAATAATCCTGATTGATTGGAGATCACGGCAGTTAATAGGCAGAAAGCTGCAGAATTTTGCAAATGAAGTTAAAGCGAGGTCAAAGTCTGACAAATTGCTACCAAATTCTTATAGCAATACCACTATGTGAATCCAAAATAAAAATCCTACTAGGTTGTGGGTATTATAATCCAGGGTATTTGCATTTTATAACCCATAAAATCTAAAGAGTTAGGGAGTAGTTCTCAAACAATTCAAGAGTAACTTCTACAACATCCGTCATTTCAACAATGTATTGGACTTGGATGAACAGAAATGATGAGATACTCACTATAACATCAGGTTCTGGGATTACTTTTTTATTATTATTATTATTTGAGAGAGAAAGAAAGAGAGAGCACACGAGCCAGGGAAAGAGCACAAGGAGGGGAGACAGCACAAGGGAGAGGAAGGGGCGGGGGTGGGGACAGAGGGAAAAGGACAAGCAGACTTCCACCAAGCAGGGAGCCCGGCATGGGGCTCCATCCCAAAACCCTGGGATCATGATCAGAGCCAAAGGCAGATGCTTAACCAACTGAGCCACCCAGGCTACCCTGGGATTACTTTTATAAGGTTCTTCCTTATGTTGAATTGAAATCTGCCACTTTTTAACTTCTCTCCAATTGAGACTATTTTATCAAGTGAAAAGGGTCAGGTTTGATGACAAAAAGACAAGATTAAAATCCCAGTTTTCAGAACCAAAGGGAAGAAAACAAATCACTTGACAGAAGTAATAGATGTCTCCAGGAAGAGTCCTTAAGCCGGAACAAATGCACCCATGTGGATCCTTCCCTCTCCCCACACTATCTTACCCACAATACCTTTATTTCCTTTATTTCCACTATATTCCCTGCTTGCAACTGAATTCATATCAATGTTAAATTCATTTAATTTGACGAGCATTTCATTTTTAAATGCAGCTAACTCAGAGGTCATGGGGTGCACATATTCAATCATACATTAATATCAACTAGCTCATTACTCTCCATCTGACATCTGTATATGTCACTATCATAGCACAAACCACATTGTATTCTAGTCATATCCTGGCAGCAGAAGGATGTTTGATCAGAGAGATGCACACAGAGGTCAATGGAAAATTTCACCCACTTCCAAAATTTGCCTTGGGGTAGCCACTCCCTCACAAACATTAAAGAGAAAACTTTTCCACCTACTTCTTCCTACTGTAACACATGATCCAGTCTCCAAATTCCGAAGCTCAGACTCCTCTTAGTAAAGCTATAATCCTTCTACATAAATTGACACGTTCTTATGGGATGGCTTAGAAACCTAATCATCTGTAATATGATTCCTACAGAAAAGTCCCTAATATGAAATACTTAGCTTAAAAAAAATACTTTGTAACAGTTTGTAAGGTGACAGTTTATTCTCCTTTTAATTATTAAATTCCATATCAGAGTCATCAGACTTACCTAATTAATCTCTCCGTGCTCACGTTTCAACTAGATTGTCCAATTCTTTTTTACAAGGATTACTGCAAACCCAAGTCTCCCCATCATGTATTTGGACAATTAATATTTCTTTGTCCCTAAATGCACTCCTCCTAACATTTCATCCTACAGAATCTGGACTTTTGTTCCCACCAGTCAAAAATAAATATTAAAGAATCCAACATGTTAACACCTCCTCCTAGTTCTCTATTCACCCATTAATCATTCAACATGAATTCTATAGTCTCCAGTTAAATCACTGAACAGTGAGAGCGAGGCATGAAAACTGATTCTGATACCACTAGAAATCTCTTTTCATGTACCTGATGATCAAATAATAAACACTGTAGATATGACTTCTTCAACCAGTTATTAATCACTTTTTTTGTGAAATAATCCTCTTTTTCATTGTCAAAAAAAGTGAGGATTTTTTAATGTTTTATTGAAATAAAGACACCCTTTCCTTATTATTTAAGAATTCAACCTAAAAGAATATAGTTTGACATAACTCACTCCTGAAGAATCCATGATGAATGCTAGTAATTACTGCTATTTATTTACATTTTAATTCTTCAGTTTTCCTATAGCTTGGTGCCTAGATATCCAGTCTAATTTTAGAGGCCACCTTTTTACCTCTTTTGAAAATAAGGGTATTTGCCCTTCTTCTGCTTTCTGACAGGTCTGTTACTTCTTTTTTTTTATTAACATATAATGTATTATTTGTTTCAGGGTTATAGGTCTGTGATTCATCAGTCCTATACAATTCACAGGGCTCACCATAGCACATACCCTCCCCAATGGCCATCACCCAGCCACCCCATCCCTCCGACACCCCCTCCCCTCCAGCAACCCTCATTTTGTTTCCTGAGATGAAGAGTCTTATGCTTTGTCTCCCTCTCTGGTTTTGTCTTGTTTCATTTTTCCCTCCCTTTCCCTATGATCTTCTCTTGTTTCTCAAATTTCACATGTCAGTGAGATCATATGATAACTGTCTTTTTCTGATTGACTTATTTCACTTAGCATAATACCCTCCATTTCCATCCATGTTGTTACAAATGGCAAGATTTCAGTTTTTGATGGCTGCATAATATTCCATTGTATATATATACTACATCTTCTTTATCCATTCATCTGTTGATGGACATCTGGGCTCTTTCCATAATTTGGCTACTGTGAACATTGCTGTTATAAACATAAGAGTGCACATGGCCCTTCAGATCACTACATTTGTATCCTTAAAGTAAATACCCAGTAGTCCGATTGCTGGGTCATAGGATAACTCTATTTTCAACTTTTTGAGGAACTTCCATACTGTTTTCCAGAGTGGCTGCAAAAGCTTGCATTCCCACCACAGTGTAAGAGGGTTCCCCTTTCTCTGCATCCTCGCCAACACCTGTCATTTCCTGACTGGTTAATTTTAGCCATTCTGGTGTGAGGTGGTATCTCACTGTGGTTTTGATTTGTATTTCCCCGATGCCGAGTGTTGTTGAGCAATTTTTCATGTGTCTGTTGACCATTTGTATGTCTTCTTTGGAGAAATGTCTGTTCATGTCTTCTGCCCATTATTTGATTGGATTCTTTGTACTTTGGGTGTTGAGTTTGGTAAGTTCTTTATAGACTTTGGATACAATACAAAGTAGACTCTGTATCTGATATGTCATTTGCAAATATCTTCTCCCATTCTGTCAGTTGACTTTTAGTTTTGTTAACTATTTCCTTTGTTGTGCAAAAGCTTTTCATCTTGATGAAGTCCCAATAGTTCATTTTTCCCCTTGCTTCCCTTGCCTTTGGTGACGTTCCTAGGAAGAAACTGCTGTGGCTAAGGTCGAAGAGGTTGCTGCCTGTGTTCTCCTCAAGGATTCTGATGGATTCCTGTCTCACATTGAGGTCTTTCATCCATTTTGAATCTATTTTTGTGTGTGGTATAGGGAAATGGTCCAGTTTCATTCTTCTGCATGTGGCTGTCCAGTTTTCCCAACACCATTTGTTGAAGAGACTGTCTTTTTCCCACTGGACATTCTTTCCTGCTTTGTCGAAGATTAGTTGACCACAGGATTGAGGGTCCATTCCTGGGCTCTCTATTCTGATCCACTGACCTATGTGTATGCTTTTGTGCCAGTACCATACTGTCTTGATGATTACAGCTTTGTAATAGAGCATGAAGTCTGGAATTGTGATGCCGCCAGCTTTGGTTTCCTTTTTCAACATTCCTCTGGCTATTCAGGGTCTTTTCTGGTCCCGTATAAGTTTTAGGATTGTCTGTTCCTTTCTTCAGAAAAAGTTGATGGTATTTTGATAGGGATAGCATTAAATGTGTAGATTGCTTTAGGTAGTATAGACATTTTCATAATATTCTTCCAATCCATGAACATGGAACATTTTTCTCTGGTCCCGTATAAGTTTTAGGATTGTCTGTTCCTTTCTTCAGAAAAAGTTGATGGTATTTTGATAGGGATAGCATTAAATGTGTAGATTGCTTTAGGTAGTATTATGGTTTTGGGTGCAATTTTAAATGGGATCGACTCCTTCATTTCTCTTTCTTCTGTCTTCTCATTGGTGTATAGAAACACAACTGGTTTCGGTGCATTGATTTTACATCCTGACACTTTTACTGAATTCCTGTATGAGTTTTAGCAGTTTTAGAGTGGAATCTTTTGGGTTTTCCACATAAACTATCATATCATCTGCAAAGAAGGAGAGTTTGACTTCTTCTTTGACAATCTGGATGCCTTTTATTTCTTTTGTTGTCTGATTGCTGAGGCTAGGACTTCTAGCCTCATAGTATTATGCTGAATAGTAGGAGTGATAGTGGACATCCCTGCTATGTTCCTGACCTTAGGGGGAAAGTTCTCAGTTTTTCCCCATTGAGAATGATATTCACTGTGGGTTTTTCATAGATGGCTTTTATGTTATTGAGGTATGTTCCCTCTATCCCTACACTGTGAAGAGTTTTGATCAAGGAAGGGTGCTGTACTTTGTCAAATGCTTTTTCAGCATCTATTGAGAGGATCATATGGTTCTTGTTCTTTCTTTTATTAATGTCTTGTATCACACTGATTGATTTGTGAATGTTGAACCACCCTTGCAGCCCAGGAAAAAATCCCACTTCACTTCGGTGAATAATCCTTTTAATGTACTGCTGGGTCCTATTGGCTTGTATTTTGATGAGAATTGTTGCATCCGTGTTCATAAGGAATATTGGTCTCTAATTCTCCTTTTTGGTGGGGTCTTTGTCTGATTTGGGGACCAAGGTAAAGCTGGCCTTGTAAAATGAGTTTGGAAGTTTTCCTTCCATTTCTGTTTTTTGGAACAGTTTCAGAAGAACAGGTATTAATTCTTCTTTAAATGGTTGGTAGAATTCCCCTAGGAAGCCATCTGGCCCTGGGCTCTTGTTTTTGGGAGATATTTGATTGTTTCAATTTCCTTACTGGTGATAGGTCTGTTCAGGTTTTCTATTTCTTTCTGGTTCAGTTTTGGTAGTTTATACGTCTCTAGGAATGCACCCATTCCTTCCAGATTGTCTAACTTGCTGGTGTATAGTTGCTCATAATATGTTCTTATAATTGTATATCTGTGGTGTTAGTTGTGATCTCTCCTCTTTCATTCATGATTTTATTAATTTGGGTCCTTTCTCTTTTCTTTTTGATAAGTCTGGCCAGGGGTTTATCAATCTTACTAAGTCTTTCAAAGAACCAGCACCTAGTTTCACTGATCCGTTCTACTGTTTTTTTGGTTTCTATTTCATTGATTTCAGCTCTAATTATTATTTCTCTTTTCCTGCTGGGTTTAGGCTTTCTTTGCTGTTGTTTCTCCAGCTCCTTCAGGTATAAGGTTAGGTTGTGTATTTGAGACCTTTCTTGTTTCTTGAGAAATATATAGTGTGTGTGTGTAAATATATATGTGAAATGATCAGGCTGGCTAATAGATCAGAGCCACACACTTGATTTTGGGTGTATTTTGATCTGTTAGAGGAAACTGCCTCCCAAAATTTTAAAGAAAGCAAAACATAAATATACAAAAATAAGGGTAAATATGATTAAAGGGGTGTAAAATGTCTGTAAAGATGAAAATTTAAAAAGATTTTTAAAAAGGAACTGATAAGAAGTTGGTTGAAAAAAGAAAGAAATTTTTGAAAAAAGAAAGAAATTTTTAAAAAGAAAGAGAGAATGTGAGCAGGTGGGAGACTAAGACAAAGCCATATACTAGATTTAGGATATATTTGGGTTTGTTAGGAGAAACTGTATTCCAAAACTTTGAAGAAAGAAAAAAATTATATATATACAAAAAATAAGGTTAAATACAATGAAGAGATAGAATATGATGGTAAAAATGAAAATTTAAAAAGATTTTAAAAAGATATTGATAAGATAAGATATTGGTTAAAATAGGAAAGAGGAAAAAGAAAAAAATAGAAGAAGAAAAAATAAAGAAAATTTTAAAAATTTAACTTTGAAAGACTAAAGAATCCTGGGGTGGGGGGGAGTCATGAATTCTGTGTGCTGTGTTCTCCTAGCGCTGGAGTTTTGTAGTTTTCACTGATCAGTAATATCAATGGCTGGATATTCTTGCTGATCTTCTGGGGGAGGGGCCTGTTGCAGTGATTCTCAAATGTCTCTGCCCAAGGCAGAATTATACCGCCTGTGCTAGTGGCCAGGCTAAGCAATCTGCTCAGGTTTGCTCTCAGTACTTTTTGTTCCCTGAAAGCTTTCTGTACAGTTTTGAAAGACGAAAATGAAAATGGCAGCCTCCCAGGGGCCCCCCTCTTCAGTGAGCCCTCAGAGAAAAGCGGTTATTCACTCCCGTATCCCTAGTCTCTGGCTGTGCTCCATGCTCACCTGGCCTGTGACCGAGCATTTCTATTTCTGGTACATGACCCTGTTTGGAGTTTCCAAACCCAGCAGATTCCCGCAGCGCCCTCCCCTGCCGCTTCTTCCAGTGGAAGAAGTGGGGGAGGGGGTCTCCCCAGATCTGCCACCTGTGGCCCGACTATGACAAGGATCACCACTTATGGCAACCCTGAACTAAGAGACCCCTCCTCAGCTCCATCTTTGCAGCTGGCTTCCCCACTCCAAAACCTGGGAGCTCTGCCACACTCAGGTACCCCCAGTCTTTCTGTGACCCCGAGGGTTCTGAGACTACACTGTCCCACCACCCCCACCCCCCACTTTGCCACTGGACTGATGTTCCTCTGCAGAACAGACTTCTAAAAGTTCCAATTTTGCACTCCACTGCTCTATCACTTGCTGGTACCCAGCTGATGGAGGCTCCCTGTCCCCCACCCCCTGTCTGGTCTATCTTCCTGTGTATCACCTCGGATTCACTTCATACATCCTACCTTCCAGAAAGTGGTCGCTTTTCTGTTCCTAGAGCTGCTGCTATTCTTTTCTTTGATCTCCTGTTGAGTTTGTAGGTGTTCAGAATGGTTTGATAACTATCCAGCTAAATTCCTGGAACCAGACAAAATTTAGGTCTCCTACTCCTCCACCATCTTGCTCCTCCCCCTGAAGCTGTCTGTTATTTCTTAGCGACTCCCAGGTTCTGTGACTACATTTGCAGATCATTGTAGAATTAAGGGATATACTTTTTCAGAAAATACATAATTCAACCAATTTAAAGAGACTAAGATACCTCCTTTATTTTCATCACCTAAGTTTTTGATTCTTTTTTAATTAATTAAAATTTTTATTAAGTAATACAAGGTTCAACAACATATATGGTTGAAAACAAGTCTCTCTCCCATCCCTGTCCTCCAGCAACCTAATTTCTCTTCCACAGGCAACTGCTCTGGTCATTTTCTCATACAGTTCCAGAGATATCACAGATAGTACCACCATAGAAGTATCTGTATTTTAATACAAATTCTAACAGACCTGCCTCTTCCCCTTAATTCAATGCCCTGGTATCAGTATTTGTTTCGACTTACCCACATGACATCACAGTATTACAGCTTATGTGTATTATCTGTCAGCTGATAATCTCACATCATCTGACTCATGCACAAGACATATTCCTACCTTATGCTTTTTATTTCTCTTTCTCTCAGTCTATAACTTTGGAAGTCCTTTTTTCTTCTCTTCAGCATCCCTTCCAACCCTAGCAAATGAGAATTGCTTTAGCATTCCCCCACATTATTTTTCCTAGTTCCAGCCATTCTCTTTTATTTGCCTTAGTAATATGTCTCTTTTCCCATCTTTCATCCATATGCTTTTCAAATTTGTGCTCCCTACACAGAAACATTAGGATTTGGGGCCACTGATATTATTATTAAGTGATTATTTATGAAGAACTACCCTAGATTCTGGTGAAATAAAAAGTAGTAAAGCCAAGGCCCAGCTGTCTCTCTTCTTTCTTCATTTTTAATTCATCAAATTTCTCTTTGATCATGTAAAATCCCTTCAAATCATACTTACCATTAATCTAAAATTTCTGAAATTTGCTTCTCTTAACATCAAGGACACATGTGTAACTGTGTATAACAATGTTTTATTTACATTTGTCACCTCTACAGTAAAACACTTTCTCCCAAACCAGCACTTTCCATAGACTTGGACAAGAGCTGCCCCACCCTGGATCCTCATGTTTTGGAAGACTCCATGGGGCCAAGGTAATGTGCCCTCCCAGAACCCACACCTACCCTTCCTGGCATGTTCTGGGTACCCAGTATCCTACCTCTCTGGTCAAGCAGCCCAAACCTACTTCCAGGGCCTATGCCATCCTAGAATCCATCCTACCAAAAATAAATGACTCAACATGCCCACCCCTACACTTGAGACATGGCCAGGAGGCAGCGCCAACCCCCCAAAAAAATTATGAGTTTGATGGAGTTTGCATGTGCAGGCTGGGCTGTCCACCTAGACGTGCTTGAGGACTGTCAAATCCAAAATAGAGCCAGAAGTGGAAAGAGAAGGGGGCAGACCACATATCAGGGGCAAGAATGAGCTCCCCATCCACCACCTCATTCTATCAAGAACCTTCAAGAAATCCAAGAATTCTAAATCCAAATCTTGTCTTCCAGGTCATTTTGAAGGAGAATTTCTCAAGGTAGAAAGACAGGAAGATAGAACCTACTGTAGCAGCTTGTTAGCTTGATTTGTAACTTTTACTTATATAAGTGTAGCATGCAGGCTTCCCTTTATACCTTCACTCTGCTCGCTACAAGTGTTAAAAAACAGGCCTGTCCAAACTTTCTAGCATTTCATGTCACCAAGTTCTTATTAATCAGATTTGCTTCTTTCAGATTGTTTCCTAAATCTTCTAAGATGCATTTAACCCTGAGGTAGGGTAAAAAAAATCATTATTTATTCCACTTTTAAGAGAAGACTTCTTGAAATTTTCAAAATGTATGATCTCACTATGTTACTGTAACTTTTTTTTAATCTATAGCAGGAAAATTCTTCACATAGTAAGCTTATGCAACAATACCACTTCTCTTTTCCTCTTTTTTTCCCCCTCATCCAAATGTTCTATTACTCTTAAGTTTATGGGTTTCCATGCAAGAGTATATATTCACCATATGTATATTTTTCTACTTTCATTAAAATTATTTTTGAACATTCAACATTACATTCATGAGAAAATAAATAAAACCTTAAATATTCAAAAAACACAACAGAAACATTCAACTCAGGATTTACTGCTATCTATAACATTATATTTAATTTGTATCTTTTTAGGTATCTATATTTATCCTTATTTATTAATTATTGACCTTTTCCCATGTGATTTTCTCTGGATGATTACAACACATAGTATCTATTTACATGGTTTTTCTATGCTCTAATTCTTGTCATACACTAACACACACACACACACACACACACACACACATACACACACACACACACACACACACCTTTGATGGTTTTAGCTGCAAAGGGGTTTCTTTTCCTCAAGTTTAAAGTGCTTTGATTATGTCAAGAAGCCTCCTACCAAAAGTATCTTTGGACTTCAGGAGATCTCATTTAATGAAACTCTACTTAATGAAATAGAAAGGAAAAATTTTTTACAAGGTGCCAATCACAACCATCATCACAAATATTAATCTTATCTAATACTCTACACTTATAAAATATTAGAAAAACAGTAAGCAACTAGTGAAAGGTTTCCTACTCCTGAAATAATGTCATAAAAGAGAGCATTTATTTTGTCATTAGAAATTTATCTTGAATGAAACAAGATGGGATCAGAAAGGAGACAAACCATAAGAGACTCTTAATCTCATAAAACAAATGGAAGGTTACTGGAGAGTGGGAGGGCAGGGATAGGGTGGATGGGTCATGGACATTGGGGAGGGTTTGTGCTTTGGTGAATGCTGTGAANAGTGGGAGGGCAGGGATAGGGTGGATGGGTTATGGACATTGGGGAGGGTTTGTGCTGTGAAAGGTGTAAGCCTGATGATTCACAGACTTGTACCCCTGGGGCAAATAATACATTATATGTTAATTTTTTTAAAAAAAAAGAGAGAAAGAGAAATTTGTCTTGGGCACCTGAGTGCCTTTGTCAGTTAAGCATCTGCCTTCAGGTCAGGATCCCAGGTCCTGGGATGAAGCCCCATGTCAGGATCCCTGCTCAGCAGGGAGCCTGCTTCTCCCTCTTCCTCTGCCCCATCCCCTGCCCTTGCTCTCTCTCTTGCTCGCTCTCAAATAAATAAAATCTTGAAAAAGATTTATCTTGAGTGGATAGCACAACTCCGTAAAGTTCATTTTCCCTTATCAGCACGCCCCACTTTCAGAAGGGTTAGCAGAATATAGTTAGGAATAATGTGAAGGATTGGAACCAAATGTAAGAAAAGGAAAGGGCACAGAGGGGATATGCTGCACAATATTATCACTGTTGATTTTTATACAACTATCTTGGCTAGAGTGAGATAAAATGGAAAGAGAACTGTCATAAAAAATTTCCACTACAATTTCTATACACACCTGTTTTCCAAGCCCATCTCCCTCCCCACCCTTATCCCACCCCCATAGTTCCAATTACATCATTTCTGGCTTATTTGGCCCACCAAGAAAGAAGTACACACATCTTTACTCACTTGGTCAATAAAAGGACATCAGATTTGTCAGAGAATCAATAAAATCAAGCAATTGCCTAGTATTTATGATGTAGAAATAATTGGGTTTCTTTTTTTTTTCAGATAATCTTCCAATACTTTACAAATACTTTTAACACATTTATTTGGAAATCAATAATAAGTATAAGCTCTTCTACCTAGCCATTTCATCAGCTATAACAGCAATGGTGTGAAATCAGAGGCAACCCTAGACTAAATTTGAGGCAGGATTTGGTTGAAAAGACAGTGGGAGAAAACTGAAGTATTAAATAAGATCAAGATTAACTTCACTGAGGACATTTAAGTAGATTTGAAATGGTGAGGAAATTAGCCAAGCAGATACCTGGAAGCAGAGTACTCCAGGCAGAGATACCAGCAAAAACTTGAGGCAGGAGGGTGTTGGCATATTAGCAGAACAGCAAGGAGGCCAGTGTAAGTGGGACAGAATGAGCTACAAAGAGCATCAGAAAGGTAATGGGGTTGAAGGTGGGTGGCTACAGATCATGCAAACCACATGGAAAACAGAGCAGGGGTTTCAGCACTAGAGAAACATGATCTGGTTTATATTTTGGAAAGATCACTCTATCCAATAAAATGAAGTATGAGGGGCAAAAGCAGAAGCAGGGACACCACTGGCTCCTATAGTACCTTAGACCTGCATGGTGCCTGTGGAAGTAGACAGAAGTGATCAGATTATAGATATATTTTGTCAGTTGAGCCCACAGGAATTCCCGACAGACTAGATATAGGAAAAAGAGAATTCAAGATAGCTTAGGGTTTTCCAGTCTGCAGCAACTGGAAGACTGGAGTTGCCATTTAGCTGTGGTGGGCACAACTGCAGGAAAAAGAGGAAAATGAAGAGTCCGGTTTGAGACATGATAAATTGAGATGCATGTTACGCATTCAAGTGAAGATGTTAAGCAGGCAGTTAAACATACAAGAGCAAAATTCAGGAGAGAAATCGGACAAAAATATAAATTTTGGACTTGTCAACACAACAGTGGATAGAATGTGACCATCAAGGGAACAAGCTGACTAGGAAGAGGCAGATCAGAGACAAAGGACTGTTGGGAATGAAGGGAAATATATGCCGTGGTTCTCAGAAGGGGAATACAGAATTAAGATTTGCCTTTCAGTAAATTAGAAAAATATCCCCTTCTGAGCAAATGAATTAGAAAAAGTACAACCCTCTGGGTAGACACGGCCCTGCAGGTGTTAACAGGAAGGCCCACAGTTTGCCCAGCAGAAGGAGGGCTAGGTTTCAGCCTCACTTAGCCTCTCAGCGGGGTTATATGCAGCAGCCAGTGTGAGACATCCTGCTGCCCTCCCCTGTCTGCTATGAGATGTTTGGTTTTTTGTGTGTGTGTTTTTTTTTAGGTAGGCTCCATGTCCAGCATGGAGTCGAATGCAGGGCTCAAACTTACAACCCTGAGATCAAGACCTGACATCAAAAGTCAGATGCTCAACCAACTGAGCCACCCAGGTGCTCCTGCTACAAGATTTCTTAAATTCTCCTGCATGTCCTCACTACTGGATCTCAGTGATTAAGAGCACTGGCCCTGAAGCTAGACTGCGTAGGTGAGGATCTAGGTTCTCTTCCCCACTCACTGGTGACTTTAGACAAGTTACCGAGTCTCCCTAAATATCAGGATCCTTGTCTGCAAAATGAGAATAATAAGAGTACCCTCCTCAAAGGGATCTTGAAGATTAGAGAAAATTCAAATAAAAGCCATAACTTAGCCATTATCTCTGACACCTAGCAAGGGCTCAACAAATATTAGTTGATATTATTTTACCCCCTTTTCAGTAGGATAGCAAAGTCTACTTGTCTACATTTAGGATAAACATAGTTCTTTAATCTATACAGCTTTAATCACTATTCAAGAATGCTTTCA
Organism: Ailurus styani; assembly: GCA_002007465.1. Classification (NCBI taxonomy): domain Eukaryota; kingdom Metazoa; phylum Chordata; class Mammalia; order Carnivora; family Ailuridae; genus Ailurus; species Ailurus styani. Next base: position 6,885,046 of record LNAC01000047.1, on the reverse strand, counting down.
CTCTTTGTTCACATAATAAAAGAGTTTAAAATAAGCTTCTGTCTGGTGCCTCATTTTATTCAATCTCTTAACTTCAAATTCTAAGGCATATTTCCTACATGTGCATTAATTAGAAAAGCAACATGCCTAAATACCCTAGAAAAAAATCCTAATGTACAACAACCTCATAAAGGATCTTGAACCCTTTGAAATCAATTCCAGAGTGGTGCATAAAAGGTATGCTCCAGAGTTAGATCTACAATTCTTAAAAGTACTACACTTGGGATCCTCAAGAGTCTGCACTTTTTATTTCCTTAGTTTCCAAGAACTCTGGGTTTCAACAGAACAAAACAATTTATATTTTGTAATAAAAAGAAAGTATCTTTAGCATGTTGTAATTCAAACTTTAAGCATCTGAAGTTCTCTTTAATATAAAACCTCTGGATAGTAATCTTATTGACACTCCTTGAAAAATGATCAAATTGAGTGCCTGCCCCCCAAAATTATGAGTTTTGTGGGTTCTTTATGAGAACACCTAAGTGAAATTAGATTAAATTGAAACAAGTGCTTACTCTAGCCATAGCAACCAAAATAAAACCTTCCCACACACACACAATGTAGATGAGGGCTGCAAAAATAGTTTTTAAAAAGCCAAAGACTGTCTTAACTAATATGAAAACAAAGGAAAACAACATTCTACTTATATTTAGATCGTATGTATTTAGATCGTCCTTTTTACCATGAATGGCTAGTTAAGTTTAATTTCCCTCCAAAATTAAAAAAGAAAAAAGTTATAATTCAATTTCTGATTTAACTGAAAAGTAACATTGTATATAAAAATTTTACATGAAGACCTCATTACCCCTCTCCTGTTAACATACCTTTCATGTTATTTTATAAAATGCCAGTTCACACTAAAAGTTCACCCTGTATTTCACAATGGCACACTTTTCAAAATTGCAGCTAAGGAGAAAGGACAGAAATGCCCCATGGTTATTCTATACAGCAATGCCTTTCAACTTAAGGACATTTTGTACCATATAAAAATTATAACAGAACTGAAACACTATGAGATCCCATCTCATATAAGCGCAGCATGAAGGTTACCTACATATTATTTAAAAAGCCAAAGAACTAAATTAGTCCAATCGAAATCTAAGAAGATAATCTAATATGTGAGACCTCAGAGAAGCCTTCACTGAATCACCCAGAACAAGAACAACCTTCAGCTAGAAGGCATCAGTTTAAGCAAGCAGGGCAGAAGCAACATGCCCTTCACATATACCTTGAAAGTGACAGTGGCTTTTGTTGCTGTAAGTCCAGTGGGCCTGTGGGTCAGTTCCACTCCATGTGATAAGACAGCTCAAACATATATGAATTCTCCTAAGGAATGTTATTTTTGAAAGGCAGAGAACAAAAAGAGAATGGCAAAAAAAGTAAAATTCTTGTCAACCACAATTTGAAGCTAAAAATTCCTTTTCTTCTTTGTTCTCTTATTAGCTAGAAATAAATAAAAGCCTGCTTATCAGAATAAAGAAAATGAGACCAAAGTCTTTGAAAACACTATATTCACTTTTCTATGTATCTATTAATACACTAGGGAAAACCAACAGCATATAACTATTTTTAAAAACCTTAGCTCCTTCCCTGCCTCCTTAGTTCCATTTTTCCAAATTCCTTTAACAGAGTTTTTAAAAGTCTATGCCAGAATCTTTCAACTTAACCATCCAAGTTCACTATTTTACCACATTTTTTAATTTTCTCCAGGAACTCTGCCTGTATATCTATTAACCCTATTTAACTATTTCTCCCACATGTTCAGTATTCTCTCTATAAGACATAAAAGACTTTTTCCTCTGGAAGCAAAACACCACCTTCTACCCTTCTGGCATTCTTTCCCAATATCTGTTGCTGGTTCCAGCTTATCTACTACCTCCCATTAAGGAAGGGTCTTACCCTAAGTTTCAACCACTTACATCCCATTCATTGCTCACATTACATTGTTTTCTCTGATTAATCTCACCCAAGAGTTTCAGTTCAACTTAGAAACTCAGATTCTACAGTCCAGATCTCTCACCTGAGCTGCAGAACTCCCAAATCCACTGACCACCGGGCCATCTCACAGGCATCTTAAAACTGAATTCATGATCTTTTCCCCAACGGTCTGTTGACATCTTCTTCAGTTCTCGTCTAGATTAATGACTTCACCATACAACTGGACACTCAACCCAGCACCATGAACATCATCCTAGAATATCTTCTTTCACTGCGCCTCTCTTCATAACAGATCAGTGGCAAAGCTAATATTGCTGCTATCCCCTTACCTCCTCCTGCGCTGTCCATGTCCCCTCCATTCCCATTACCACTTTCGTAGATCAGACCCTCAGTTCAGACTTATTTAGACTCTGTAATGATATCCTAACAGGTCTCCCTTCTAGTTTTTGACAACCTCCAATTCATCCTTCAAATTATTCCCTAAGTTATCTCTCTAATGTAAAATAAGATAATGTTACAATAAACCCCTGCTTGAAACCCTCAACAAATTCTCCATTTTGACACCATAAAATTCAGGTCCACTGAATGACTTGAGGCAGTTTGTTCTGTCCTATGTCTCTAGTTTTCTCCCTCTCTTTGATCCTCCTCTTCCCTATACTCCATCCACGTTAAAGAATTTGAAATTCTCTGAAAGGACCATATTATTTTATGCCCTAAGATTTTATTCACTCCACCCCCTCTGCCTACAGTGCCCCGCCCCAACAGCCACCCAATACTTGTTCATCATTCCAACTGCAACTCAAACAATCCTCTTTACGTCTTCACACACACACCCACACACACACACACACACATACAGAAGAGTCATGACAGAAGTAAACAATGCTGCCTTATCTCTGTACCCTATACGGATCTCTAAGAGACTCATCATCATCATCCTACCATCTTCTGGGATTTCTTATACTATATGGTAGAGTAAATGCATGTTTATATCACTTTCCTCTATCAAAACTAATAGAAGACAAAAAAAATTAAAGTTAGAACCATTATACTTAGGGAGACTTGTCATTACCCTGAATTACAAAGAAAGAAATACAGTGAAATCTTGACCAAATTTAAAAAAAAAAAAAAGGAGAGTGAAAGCCTATACACATCTCAGAGGTAAATAATTTTCCCTAAAAGTGCCACAACCCTGAAATTTCTGTCCATGTGTCCTTTGATTAGAGTACTAAGATGTAGGGCATGGATAGATATAGGATCAAAGGGGGATATCCCTGTAAAGACCCAGTTTGAGACTACAGAAACACAAGAATGGTAGGGCAGGATTAGTATGATGACATGTCACTTCTAACTGTCTATGATAAAGCCCATCTACCCAAGGGAACTGCTAGAGATCCAGCAGAGTGAAGTAAAGAAGAAATGTTGAGCCTCCAGTTCACAATCCTGAGAGCCTGTACTTAAAGGCCTTTGCCATGAAGCGTATTGAGTTTTGGAGCACCAAAAAAAGAAAGAAAACTAATCCTAAAAGCAAAGGAAATAACTTTGGTGAGAAAGCATTCAACATCACAAATGGATTAAAAATTGTTATTATCTTAACTTACACACCCTACACTGTTCTTCAATAAATGACTGGTGATATACAAAGATCAGTGATGAATACTATACATAAAAACCATAAAATAATAAAAGGAGAGGAACCAAAAATATCATTTGAATAAGAATTAGAAACAGAGGAAGAATTCAGTGAAAGAGTTATACATGGGAGCACCTGGGTGGCACAGGTGGTTAAGCATCTGACTCTTGGTTTCAGTTCAGAGCATGATCTCAGGGTTGTGAGAGCAAGCCCTGCATCAGGCTCTGTACTCAGTGTGGAGTCTGTCTCTCTCTCTCCCTCTGTCCCTGCCCCCCATACACACACTCTCTCTCTCTGAAATAAATGAATAAATCTTTTTTAATAAAAGAAATATAAGTGGAGTCAAAATACACAGACATATATATAAACAATATGTTCTCTCCTTTAAAAAAAACTGAAAAAACGTTACAAGATTCAAAAAAGAAATAAAACATTGAAACAAGATAAAAGAACTCAAGAAACAAATGGGAGCAAAAAAATAAAACGTTACAAAGATCAAAGTAACAAAAGCATTCAATATATATGAACTGAGAGCATATTTTGGGAACATGGTGGGCAGACTAGCAAATTCACACATCAAAAAAGATGGAAAAGTTCAAACACTCTTCTTTATCTCTCATAGCAAAGAATCAATAGATAGTATTTAAAGTTGGGTGGCAATTTAAAATAATTTCTCATTCAAGGAAAAATATGCAAAAAGCCCTTAAGCATAAAAAAAGTTGTACAACCATTTAAAGTGAGGGGATGGAGAAACATTTACCATGCAAATGGATGTCAAAAGAAAGCCAAGGTACTAATACTTATATCAGACAAAAGAGACTTTAAAACAAAGACCGTGGGGCGCCTGGGTGGCTCAGTGGGTTAAAGCCTCTGCCTTCGGCTCAGGTCATGANTTTAAAACAAAGACCGTGGGGCGCCTGGATGGCTCAGTGGGTTAAAGCCGCTGCCTTCGGCTCAGGTCATGATCTCAGCGTCCTGGGATCGAGCCCCGCATCGGGATCTCTGCTCAGCAGGGAGCCTGCTTCCTCCTCTCTCTCTGCCTGCCTCTCTGCCTACTTGTGATCTCTCTCTCTGTCAAATAAATAAATAAAATCTTAAAATAAAATAAAATAAATAAAACAAAGACCATAACAAGAGACAAAGAAGAAAGGATACTACATAATAATAAAGGGGATAATCCAACAAGAAGATACCGCAATTGTAAAAATTATGCGCCCAACATGGTAGCAACCAAATATATAAAACAATAACATATGTAAAGGAAATAATTGATATTAATATAAAATAGTAGGGCACTTTACACCTCTTTACATCAGTGGATGGATCATTCAAACAGAAAGTCAACAAGGAAACAATGGCTTTGAACGACACCCTGGGCCAGATGGTTTTAACAGATATATTCAGAACATTACATCCTAAAACAGCAGAATACACATTCCTCTCAATTGCACATGGAACACTGGCCAGAATGGATCACATATTAGTTCCATAAAACAAGTCTCAACCAATTCAAAAAGATCAAAGTGATATCGTGCATCTTTTCTCGCCACAATGCTATGAAACTAGAACTCAACCATAAAAAAATCTTAGACCACAAATACATGGAGGTTAAATAACATGCTACTAAACAATGAATGGGTCAACCAGTAAATCAAAGAAGAAATTAAAAAGTATATGGAAACAAATGAAAATAAAAACACAATGGTCCAAATTCTTTAGGATGCAGAAAAAACATTCGGAGAGAGAAGTTTATAGCAATACAGGCCTACCTCAAGAAATGCAAAAAAATCTCAAATAAACAACCTAACCTTACACCTAAAGGAACTAGAAAAGAACAAACAAAACCAAAAACCAGCCAAAAGAAGGAAATAATAAAGATTAGGGCAGAAATACATGATATAGAAATTTAAAAATAATAATAATAACAATTGAACAGATCAATGAAACCAGGAGCTGGTTCTTTTCAAGATCAACAAAATTGATAAACTGCTAACCAGACTTTAAAAAGAGAGAGAGAGAAAGAGGACTCAAATAAACAAATCACAAATCAAAGAGAATAAATAACAACGAACCACAGAAATACAAACAATTATAATATTATGAAAAATTATAGGCCAAAAAATTGGACAATCTAGAAGAAATGGATAAATTCATAGAAACATAAAACCTATCAAACTGAAGCAGGAAGAAATAGAAAATTTGAACAGACCAATTAACGGTAACAAAATTGAATTGGTAATCAAAGCACTTCTAACAAATAACTCCAGGACCAGATGCTTTCACAGGTGAATTCCACCAAACATTTAAAGAAGAGTTAATACCTATTTTTCTCAAACTATTCTAAAAAATTAGAAAATGAAGGAAAACTTCCAAATTCATTCTATGAGGCTATATCAAAACCAGATAAAGACACCACATGCAAAAAAAGAGAACTACAGGCCAATATCTCTCATGGACATAGATGCAAAAATCCTCAACAAGTACCAGCAAACCGGGCACCTGGGTGGCTCTGTGGGTTAAAGCCTCTGCCTTTGGCTCAGGACATGATCTCAGGGTCCTGGGATCGAGCCCCGCATCGGGCTCCCTGCTCAGCGGGGAGCCTGCTTCCTCCTCTCTCTCTGCCTGCCTGTCTGCCTACTTGTAATCTCTCTCTCTCTGTGTCATATAAATAAATAAAATCTTTAAAAAAAAAAAAGTACCAGCAAACCAAATCCAACAATATATTTAAAAAAACATACATCACAATCAAGTGGGATTTATTCCTGGAATGCAAGGTGATTCAATATTCACAAATGAATCAATGTGATACACCACATTAATAAAAGAAAGGATAAGAACCATATGATCACTTCAATAAATGCAGAAAAAGCATTTGACAAAGTACAACATTCACTCGTGACAAAAACCCTCAACAAAGTAGGTCTAGAGGAAACATACCTCAAGGTAATAAAGGCCATCTATGAAAAACCCACCACTAACATCATCCCTGATGGGAGAAAAACTGAGAGGTTTTCCTCTATGATCAGGAACAAGACAGGGATGTCCATCTCACCATCACTATTTAACATAGTACTAGAAGTCTCAGCCTCAGCAACCAGTCAACAAAAAGAAAGAAAAGGCATCCAAATCAATACGGAAGAAATAAAACTTTCACTATTTGCAGATGACATGATACTCTGTAAAGAAAACTCAAAAGACTCCACCAAAAACTACTAGAACTGATAAATGATTTGGTAAAGTCACAGCTACAGAATCAATGTACAGAAATCTGCTGCACTCCTATATGCCAATAATGAAGCAGCAGAAAGAGAAATTAAGAAAACCTCCCCATTTACAATTGCACCAAAAAGAATAAAATATCTAGGAATAAACTTAAGTGAGAAAGAGGTGAAAGACCTGTACTCTGAAAACTATAAAACACTGATGAAACACTAAGAAATTCAAAATGACACAAAGAAATGGAAAGACATTCCATGTTCATGGGTTGGAAAAACAAATATTGTTAAAATGTCTATGGTAAGTAAAACAATCTACACATTTAATGCAATCCCTATCAAAATACCAATGGCATTTTTAAGAGAACTAGAACAAACAATCCTAAAATTTGTATAGAGCCACAAAAGACCTCAAATAGCCAAAGCTATCTTGAAAAAGAAAAACGAAACTGGAGGTATCATAATTCCAGACCTCAAGTTATATATTGCAAAGCTGTTGTAATCAAAACAATATGGTACTGGCACAAAAATAAACACATAAGTCAATGTAACAGACTACAAAACCCAGTAATAAACCCACAATTATATGGTCAATTAATCTTCAATGAAGCAGGAAAGAATATCCAACAGTAAAAAGACAGTCTCTTCAGCAAACGGTGTTGGGAAAACCGGACAGCAACATGCAAAGGAATGTAACTGAACCACTTTCTTACACCACACACAAAAATAAACTCAAAATGGATTAAAGACCTAAATGTGAAACCTGAAACCATAAAAATCTCTGAAAAAAAGCATAGGCAGCAATTTCTCTGACATTGACCATAGCAACATTTTTCTAGATACATCTCCTAAGACATAGGAAACAAAAGCAAAAATAAACTACTGGGACTACCACAAAATAAAAAGCTTCTGCACAGTGAAGGAAACAATCCACAAAGCTAGAAGACAACCTATGATATGGGAGAAGATGTTTGCAAATGACATATCCAATAAAGGATTAATACCCAGAGTAGATAAAGAACTGATATAACAATATGGAAAAAAAACCAAATAATCCAATTTAAAAATGGGCGGAAGTAGTAAACAGACATTTCCCCAAAAGAGACATCCAGATGGCTAACAGACACATGGAAAGATGCTCAACATCACACATCATCAGGGAAATGCAGATCAAGACCACAGGAGATGTCACCTCACACCTGTCAAAATGGTTAAAATCAGAAACACAAGAAGCAAGTGTTGGCAAGGATGTGAAAAAAAGAGAACCCTCATGTACTGTTGGTGGGAATGCAAACTGGTGGAGCCACTGTGGAAAATGGCATAGAGGTTCCTCAAAAGGTTAAAAATAGAACTACTCTACAATCCAGTAATCTCACTACTGGGTATTTATAAAAACTTCATTTTACCCAACTAATTCAAAGGCATACATGCACCCCCATTTTACTGTAGCATTATTAACAATAGCCAAATTATGGAAACAGGCCAACTGTCCATTAATAGATGAGTGGATAAAGAAGGTGTACACACATACTCACCTACACACATCGGAATATTATTCAGCCAGAAGAATGAACAAAATCTTGCCATTTGCAACAACATGGATGGAGCCAGACAGTATAATGCTAAGTGAAAAAAGTCAGTCAAAGAAAGACAAATACTATATGATTTCACTCACAGATGGAACTTAAGAAACATAACAAATGAGCAAAGGAAAAAAGAGATAGAGAGAGAGAGAGAAAGAGAGAAACCAAGAAACATACTCTTAACTATAGACAACAAACAGATGGTTACCAGAAGGGAGGTGGGTACAGCAAAATCTCACTTCTAGATATCTACTCCAAAAATAAAAACTAATGCATACCCAAAGTAATTCATTGCAGCAATTCATTTCAAGTGACTTCAAAACACAGTATTTTTACTCTAATCCCTAAAGGAATATCGTCTAGGAAAAAAAGAATGGCAAAGTAATCTTCGACTGCATTTAGTACTCTTATTAAATACGTGCAATATAGTCTCACAAATTCTTATATATATGCACACATACATACATATACAAACTTACATACATAGGGGTACATACACACATTATGATAAAGCAATTATAGTCATGCTATTAGGAAATAAGATTCTAGCATAAGAAAAAATAGATACAAATATTAAATCAGAAAATTTACATGTAAATCCCATGATCTTATATTGGATTGGAATTATCAGTATGATCTTATTTGAAAATTTTTTTCTCTTTCTAAAAAATACCTATTTCCTAACTCTGTTCACAAAATAAAAAGGAAGTGGGAGCGGCAACAGCAACCCCGTGCATAGACTGTGTTCCATAAATACTATTTCCTACTAAAAGGACCCAGGCTTCTCAATGAAAAGCCTGGTTGAAGATCTGGGGCAGGAAATATATAAAATCAGCCTAAAACATCTTTTTTTCTTAATTTTTTTTATTATTTGCCCCAGGGGTACAGGTCTGTGAATCATCAGGCTTACACATTTCACAGCACTCACCACAACGCAAACCCTCCCCAATGTCCATCACCCATCCACCCTATCCCTACCCTCCCACCCCACAATAACCCCCAGTTTGTTTCATGAGATTAAGAGTCTCTTATGGTTTGTCTCCTTCCTGATCCCATCTTGTTTCATTATTCTAAAACATATTCTTATGCTAAAACATAAAAACCACTTGGATTTGTCAAGAGGCTCAGGGCCCAAGTTAAAGGGCTTCTCACTGACCAAAAATGGAAAATTTGAGTCAAAATAATAAAGACTACAATACAATAAAACATGTATAAAAATTAGTTCAAAAAACAAAAACTTACTGGTCACCTTTCAAAGTTGCTAGGACACCATCTTATTTTTCTGAAAACTAATAAAGAATGAGTGTCACGTATTTTCCTGATTTTCTGGCATGAACTATACTTTAGAGGAATATTCTAAAATTCTTTATAGAATAATCCCAACCAATAAAACTAATGAAGAATTATAAAATACTAAAATCATCATTTATAACCCCTTAAAAAATAATAATCTAGAAAATGATCATCAATAAAAACTAAAATCATTAGGTGAATAATTAATAGGGAACTTTGAGAATCAGGCTTACAGAGCTTGAACATCCTGATGAAATTTAACATCACCAAATGTGACACAATCCAAACTCTATGCTTCCTGACATGACACAACGGGAAGTACACCACATCATCTACACAGTATTCCTGCCAAAAGAGTTAAAACTAAATCTAATTGAGACTTGTGTAGCTCTAACTACCACTTTACTGGAAGGAGGAATGTGTTAAGTGACATCACAAGGCTGCCATCACCCAAATCCAGAATGTGAGAAATACTGGAATACAAAATGACTTCATTTCTTCAACTCACAGATGACATGGTAAAGAGGGAAAATTGTTACAAATTAAAAGATACGCATTATTAACAACCACACAAAATATGTCAATCCTGAATTCTGATCCCAAAATCCAACTATAAAAAGACATTTTTAAACAGTTAAAATTGGACAGTCTATTTGATAATATTAATATTTGTTAATTTTATCAGGCATGATAATATGATGATTACATTTTCTTAAATCCTCACATATTAGACATAATATTAACATGGACAGTTTATTTTCAACAAAAGTGCCAAGGTAGCTCATTGGAGAAAAGACAGCTTTTTTCAACAAATGGTGCCGAAATAATTGGACACCATACATAAAACAAGAACCTCAACACACAAGATGCAAAAATTTACTTGAAATAGATCACAGAGCTAGGGATAAGACAAAGCTATCAAACTTCTCAAAGAAAACATAGAAGAAAACCTTTGTAACCTCGGATTAGGCAAAGGTTTCTTAGATACAACAACCAAAAGCATGATTCCTAAAAGAAAATATTGATAAACTGGACTTCAACAAAATTTAAAACTTTTGCTCTTTGAAAGACTGTGTTAAGAAAATGAAAAGGCAAGCCACAGACTGGGTCACAGTATTTTTAAAACCGATATATGATAAAGGTCTTGTATCCAGTAAATATAAAGAAGTCTTAGAAATCAATAATTACATGAAAAACAATTCAATTTCTTAAAATGGACAAAACATTTGAAAAGACACTTCACCAAAGAAGATATATAGATGGTAATTAAGCACAGGAAAAAGACTCAATATCATTGGTCACTGGAGAAATGCAAATTAAAGCCACAATATATACTATTACATATCTACTAGAATGACTAAAATTAAAAGACCACCAATACCAAGAGGTGCCTGGGTAGCTCAGTCATTAAGCATCTGCCTTCGGCTGGGGTCATGATCCCAGGGTCCTGGGATCGAGCCCCGCATCAGGCTCCTGTTCTGCGGGAAGACTGTTTCTCCCTCTCCCACTCCCCCTGCTTTTGTTCCCTCTCTCACAGTCTCTCTCTGTCATAAATAAATAAAATCTTAAAAAAAAAAAAAAAGACTACCAATACCCAAGCCAGCAAAGATGAGAAGCAACTGGAAAGCTCACACATTATTAGTGACAACAAAAACTGGTCGTTTCCTACAAAATTAAACGTATAGCCACCATACGACCTACCAATTTCACTCCTTAGATATTTACCCAAGAGAAATGAAAGCACATGTCCACATAGAGACCTATACATAAATGTTCATTTTGGCCTCAATCATAATAGTCAAAAACTTGAAAACTCAAATTTCCATCAACAAATAAATAAGCAATTTTGTAATACAATCATATCACTTTGTGCAAGAAAAAAGTAAACTACTGATAAAGGCAACAACACAAGTATCTCTTAAAGGCATTATGCTACGTGAAAGGATCATACAAAAGGAAGTCGTATGATTAACACAGGATATTCTCAAACTCTCTCTTCCATCATTCAGTTTATTTGGTGCCTTGACCCTATTTAACTTCCTGTTTTTAAAACACTTTTTTTATTTATTTACTTATTTGAGAGAGAGAGAGAACACAAGCAGGAGAGGCAGAGGGAGAGAGAATCTCAAGCAGACTCCATGCTGAGCGCAGAACCTGACACGAGGCTCAATCTCACAACCCTGTGTATCATGACCTGAGAAATGGACACTTAACTGACTGAGCCACCCAGGCACCCCGACCCTATTTAACTTCCTAATAATATTTGCTTTCCAGCTTGCAAGCCTGTTTGTTGTCCAGTTTATCCTCAATTTCATCCTGTGTACCTGATGTGTTATGTGTATGATTCATATTTTTTTCTTGAAAGAACTCTAACTCAACCTGCATATGTGTTTATACGACAAAACTATAAAAACAAAAGCTGTATTTCTTTGTTTTTTTCACTGCCCTTCAAAACAAATTATCATGTCTTATTGATCTTATTGTTAAAAAGGGAGCCCAATCATTGTCCATGACTCAACATGTTAATTTGATTTCTGAAGCTATCAGTAAAGATACTTAGCAAAATTTTAATTGCTACATTTCTGTTCTTTTTCAATGCTCCTGGGTGAAAGCAATGAATTTGCAAGCTTATTCACTTACACAAGCTGGGTTTAATATGGTGTGCGGTACAGAGACCAGAGTCTCCGACACAGTATTTTGACTATTTAAAGATCAAAGAACATTAAAGTCCTGTCTCTGAACTCCCTCCTCTTAATCAACAACTTATTTCCCAGCTAGATTGATCCAGTTAATTTTGACCTAACATAAACTGAAATTCAAGTTAAATTTATCACCAAATTGAAAGAGTAAAAGGAATGATAAAAGTAGCTAATCTCATTTACAACAATCTACTTAAAAAAATACTAGGACAAGATTCATAGATTCACACAAAACTGCCAAATATATTTTACTTCAAACATTGTCTTGATCATGTCTGTTTTAATATGCAAATATTTTACCTTATTTAGATAAATTATTGTTGTTTCTAAAAAACTAAACCTCTTAAATCTTTCTTCTGAATTGAGTGACAGGCTGAATCTTTCTCTGCTCCTAGAAAACTTGGAGCCATACAAGCCCACATAAATCAGTGTGGGGGTTAAAAGGGCAGCATTTCTCCACTTTTTTTCCACCAAAACACAAGTGACATTTAAAGTGTATTTAATATTCACTGTTCAACATACTCTCCTCACTCCGAACTGCCACCTGCAGTAAGGAAGACAGCTGGTTTGCATGAAATACCCATGAAAGATTTCTGTAACCCTGAATTTTCTCTCCCATCTGTAATACACTAATGTCATAAAACCATAGTCAAAACTGCTGCACTTTCTGCCTCATTGCTCATTCTCTTTTATATTCTTATGTTTGTTTTCCTTTCTTCTTTCACTCCACTTTTAATTTGTGCTATCTTGAGTTTCATATAGCCTTGTAAGCACCTTAAATCCTTTCTAGAAGAAGGAATAAATAATCATTCCATGTATCTGCAAAAGCAATCTCTCCTTGTTTACATTAGATAAAGCCTTAAAATTTTAACTCCTTGCTGCTTCTCAACTATTCTCTACCATATTGAACACGGAACTATCAAAATCCAAGTTCCTTCCTTTTTGCTTTTATCAATGCTTTGTTTGAAGATATTTAAGGCTGCATACAAAAAATACAGGAAAAGCACCCATGCACAGCTTAAGTTTAGAGGCCCATGACAGAAATTAAACTGTTTGCACAAATAAAGAAACTGCTTGCTACACAACTTTAATGTGTAAAGAATGTAAAGCGTCCAGTTCCTTGCATATATGATTACTCAAATAGTAATGGCTCAGTTACACAGCAGGAATTTTTAAATGCTCTGATGTAACACTACTATAGCTTGGGCATTGGCACATGAGCATTTGTTTTAGTGCTATTTTAAAAATCACCAGTATACACTCCATGTAACAGAATTGAGCCTCTACTCAATTGAGTCTGCCTGAGTTGTCGTGAAAGAAAAAAATGTGTAAGAGAATCATATTTTTATCTAAATCTGAAACGCCTGCTAATCCATTCGAAAAAGTAGACATTTATAAAATTGGAGCTTTTATAAAGCCATTTAGAGTTTAGTGTTCTTAAAAGAAAAATTAGTTATAAAAGTAATAAATGCACAGCATAGTAGCTTCTATTCATCCCATTTCATAGAAATAATGTCCTTTTATTTCCCCCAAAGTTATCTAACCAAGCAACAGATAATCTATAAATATAAGATTTGCCTTACACAGTAAAACTTGATCTTAAAAAGTCTGACACTTCACTCACCTACTGCAGGACAGAGTATTGCCCATATACAGATACTAAGTCAATTGTCTAAGCAATTTCTTGTACTTAGAAATTCAGTGCCACTATTACGGCTCACAATTTGGCTTATGATGCATCTGTAAGCAAACAGCCTGACAAGCACCCTAGTGTATTTCAGGATGACTGACAGGACACAGTGGCCCAAGCAGAAAGGGGGGATGGGTGCTCTTAAAGCAATATGCCTATGACGAGTGACATCAAACAGCAGAATCAGACTTAAAATTGTATTTTTCAAATTTGCAATGAAATAATGATATATTGTCCAGTATACGCTTTTAAACATAACTTCTGTATGCATTATGTTCCCCAAACATTGTAAATTCCAAAGGAACTTTAAGAATTGAAAACACTGAAAGAAAAATGTGAAACACACATGTTAAATGATACTTCCCTGAACTTATCAAACTTTTAAATGACTTAAGAATATTCCAATTAGGGCGCCTGGGTGGCTCAGTGGGTTAAAGCCTCTGCTTTCGGCTCAGGTCATGATCTCAGCGTCCTGGGATCGAGGCCCGCATCGGGCTCTCTGCTCAGCAGGGAGCCTGCTTCCTCCTCTCCCTGTCTCTCTGCCTGCCTCTCTGCCTACTTGTAATCTCTCTCTCTGTGTCAAATAAATAAATAAAATCTTTAAAAAAAAAAAGAATATTCCAATTATTTTAAACAGAAATTAAGTCAGAGTACCTGGAGAAAAGTAGTTCTTATCTCACCTCTAGATATTTGCCAATCACTCTTACAAAAGTAATTTAACTGAGGAAAGTAAACTAAATATCAAAGTTGCTATCAAAAATAGATAGGAGAGCCATGCAGTTTGCCCCCTGCTGTGTTACTTCCCTACAGCCTACTTCTGTGGTTAAAAAATAGATCAAAAGGGGTGCCTGTACGGCTTAGTCGATGGCTCAGTCAGTTAAGCACCTGCCTGTGGCTCAGGTCATGATCCCAGGGTCCACGTATCTAGTCCTGTTTTGGGGTCCCTGCTCAAATCAGGCAGTCTGCTGCTCTTTCCTTCCTCTTGTGCCCCTCTCCCTGCTCGTTATCACTCTCTCTTTCGCTCTCTCCTTCAAATAAATAAAATCTTTGGGGAAAAAAAAAGTAGATCAGGGTGCCTGGGTGGCGCAGATGGTTAAGCATCTGCCTTCCTCTCAGGCTGTCAGGTCATGATCTCCAGCTCCTGGGATTGAACCCCACGTCCAGCTCCTTGCTCAGTGGGGAGCCTGTTTCTCCCTCTGCCTGCCACTCCCCCAGCTTGTGCTCTCTCTCTCTCTCTCCCTGCCGCTCTCTCTCTCTCAAATGAATAAACAAAATCTTAAATAAATAAATAAACAAATAAATTTTAAAAAGTAGAGAAGTTAGGAAATTTCAATTATGGGTATTTCCATATTAGTTTCACTTCAGAAAATATTTATTTAAGTGATACACTGGCTTCAGTCTTCACATATATAATTTTTTATATTATTTCACAATACTCTGCACTGCTCAAACCTTTTTTTTTAAAGATCTTATTTATTTATTTATTTGACACAGAGAGAGAGAGATCACAAGTAGGCAGAGAGGCAGGCAGAAAGAAAAGGAAGCAGGCTCCCTGCTGAGCCCAGAGCCCAATGTGGGCCTCAATCTCAGGACCCTGAGATCATGACCTAAGCTGAAGGCAGAGGCTTTAACCCACTGAGCCACTCAGGCACCCTGCTCGATCCTTTTTTTATAGCAATCAGCCCTATTTAAAAAAAAAAAAAAAAAAAAAAAAAAAAANAAAAAAAAGCTACTCATTTTTAAACGTAATCCCTAATTTAGCCAGCAGAGGGTATCATTTGATTCTGAAAGACCAAAAGTATTGCATCCAATGACACTTAATTTTATATTTGAACTACAAACTGGGACACACCATCTCAACCTTCCTTATTAAATGTGTTTAGAAATGTCCCATTTTATTTTGTCCATATAAATTTGACTTTCATAGAGCCCATATTCATGCTTAATACTTCTCATCTATAACAAAGTCTACCATTATTTCTTCCTCTATCAGCTCAATAAGACGCATCCTCATGGTAGTGAAAGAAAGGCTAAGTAGCAGAATTTGATTCAATGATCAAAATGACTTTCCACAACCCTAGATTTTTCTGGGAAGAAAAAGCCAAAGAAACAAAAACTCTACATAAAGGTTACAAGTTCCATTAGAAAATTCAAAACAAATGCAAAAGAAAATAAAGCTACACTATAATACAGAATAATTTCTCTTCGAAATTACATATACATTTGTAAAATGTTTAATATCTTCCAAATGCTTTGTTCGGTATTTGTTATTTGTCCATTATATGTTAGGAGCTATTGGCTAATTTTAGAAGACAGGGTTCCTGTTTTCAGAGCATTATTATATTTTTCATAAGCATACAATGTTATGACTAACAAAGACCTCATAAAGCTACAAATTCCTTATTTTACAACTTCAATTTGGAAAAGCATGAGCATTGATTTGCCTGATTTACTCTAAAACTAAAGATTTTACCATCTAAATAGCCAAAATCATTAACCACCACAAATTTATCTTGATTGAAGATAAAAATTTTCTATGCTTCTCTGAAGCTATTATCACAAACATTAAGTTTACTAAATTAACTTGACAAAAATAAAACAGATCTAAAGGCTCGGAGAGTGATCTCTCTTTTCACGCTCCCAGACTTACTACTGACAGATCCTTTATGCTCAAGAATAAAACTTTCCAGAGAGAAAAGAAATAATCATTCTCTTCCTCAATTGTAATTCAAAATAGGAAATTATAGCTTCTTTTTCTTTAAAAGAAAATTCTATTTCTGCTATTGAAAGCAAGTGTTGAGTTCCCCACTCTATAAAATCATTTTTAATAACTGGATGTGGCCCTTTCTTTCTTCATATAATAACTAATGGTAGCCATGTAAAAATCATCTTTTATACTTGGAGATAAAGTAGAACACCACTTCAATTGCTATCAATTCTTTCAGGAAATTTTTTATCTTTAATTTTCTGAACTGATACATTCCCTATAATATAAACAGATACTTCGAATTATTTCTCAAATTAATTTACAAGATTTGCCTCCATAAAAAAACTGAAAGGTCAATTTTGCAAGTAATTTGCTTATCCTTTTGCCAATCATCCAAAAAATATAAAAACATCCCATTTTTGAATATACAGACAACTTTTGTTTTCATCTATTTAATTCCACTTTACTTTCCAACTGTGAGTTTGGTTCCTAACACAGGCTCTCCTGAAATATGTTTCATTCAGCGATTTTTTATTTCCCCAGGTGCCTTAAGAACCTATGTCTAATGGCTTTGTTAGTCTCAATTCTATTTGTGGCTAAAAAGAAATTTTTAAACAACAATGCATGGGGTTGGGGGGGGACACCGACTAACCAGTAAAAAGACACAATTTAAAATAATCCTTCTTACTTTTAGCAAAAATGCCTCCATAAATAAAAAGAAAAAATGCCTCCATACATTTTATGTTCTATTTGAATTTTCTATACGCTTTTTATATTTCATTTAATTTTTGTGTTTTTTTAATATATTTCATTTTATATTGAACACTACTTACTATTTCTCTAAACTACTGAGGTGGGCTCATAACAAATAATATTCACACAAATGAGCAAGCTCTAACTCTGACATTCATTAGGTATGGTGAGTTTGAGGTCTGAGAGGCATGTGCAAATGGGTGATGTCCCGTGGGCAGCTGACACGCAGAACCCTGACGCTCAGGAGAAAAATCAAGCCTAGAAATAGAGACATGGTAACTATGCATACATGTTACGCCCTAAACCATGAGACTAAATGAGCTCTTCCAAGGTTCAGAGTAGAGGAAGATAAGGCAGCCAAGGATAGTACTTTGCAAAACAAGTACCCACTAGAAAAAGGAAGAGAAGGAGAGAAATGAAAAGAACAGGCAGAAACACATGAAAACTGGGTTCAAATTCAAGTTCTACTTCATTCTGCTTACCCGTGTCTATTTTGATCCCTTTTCCCTTGTTTTTCCCATGTTGTGAAATGAGACCTACTACAAAGTGGCTATGAAGGAGAATTGCTTATAAAAACTACCCATAGAATTTAATAGAGTGCTATGTACAGTGCTAAAAAATTCACCAATTAATTACTGTTATTATGTGGAAAGACACTTTTCTCTTTGTGGAATTCTACTTTTCCAAAGCCAAATGCCATTGAATTTTAGAAGGCTGCTGAGAGGTAGAAAATTGCCTATCTGATTTAAAAATGGATGAAGACTCATTAAGTCCACACATTTTTATTTAGCAAATTGAATCCACTGCACCAAGGGAATTAATATACCCTATCTATGATAATAATTTATAATTAGGTAATAAGGAAACATGAAACGGAAGAGCTTAAGATTTGCTTCCAAGTTTTAACGAATGCTTAA
Source organism: Ailurus styani (assembly GCA_002007465.1). NCBI lineage: Eukaryota > Metazoa > Chordata > Mammalia > Carnivora > Ailuridae > Ailurus > Ailurus styani. The sequence continues at coordinate 6,866,582 of LNAC01000047.1, read as the reverse complement.
GAGAGAAAATGAAAGATACACTAACACATATTAATAACTGATCTATGTTTATTTAGAGGATTAGATACGGGATGGTGAAAAGACAGAATACTGAACTAAAAGCAAAAGAATGACAATAAGTAAAAAATAGAAACCTCTAGTGTCTTGTTCCCACATGAGACTTATGGAACCATGCCAACACGCTTCATTCCAGAGCAAGACAGCCAGTCACTCACCAAGGCTGCATTAGAGCGAAGGGAAGGAAATCCTTTCTCCCACTCTGCTTCCAGAGATAATAAGAGAAAACTAGAGAATGATGGATTTCGCTACCAAGAGGCCATGTTTATATTACTCATGTCCCCCACCGGCTCTCTAAAAGTCAAGTCTCCTAATCTTACGTTATAAAACAAAAGAAGTATACGTACAAAGACGATCAATTTTGAAAAACTCATAATATCTGTAAATTGTCCAAAGAATACTTATTCTCACTAAACTTAAACTATAACATCATTCCCATCAGGCTTCCAATTGTACTGACTAGGATAAAGCTCATCAAAGAGTAAGGTAAATAAGTAAACTCAGTCATAAGCATAGTGATTCACATTTCTTCAACTCTAAATAATGACCATGCCCAACAGACTGAGTAACTCAACACATGCCCCAAACATCCCAGCCTTTTCTGTTCTGGATCTTGAAAGTACAGAATTAGATTGACATAATCAATCATGCACCTTAGATAAAGTTCAACTGATGGAACTAGTCTGTGAAAAGGCTGTTTTACTTTATTTTTTGTTGCCATATTCTATATCCATTGCTTCAGTTCCATTCCACTCCTCCCTTCCTATAGACATCCACTGTGTAACAGTGGATAGATGCCCTTCTGATCAACTTTCCATAACTCTTCTGTTATACATCTTACAATGATATATAGATTTTAAAATTTATACAAACAGTATTGGACTTCCTCCCTCTACTTCTCTCTTGTTTCTGTATCTCTCTGTTTCTCTCTATTACTCTCTCTCTCCCCTGCCTTTGTTTTTCTATTTCTTTCTGTCTGTCTCCTTCCACCCCAACATTATGTTTCCACGGTCTATCATGTTGAACTATATAAATATATATACATGTATATGTATATATGTATAAATATGTATAAATACATATGTATATATGTGCATATACATGTATATATATGGTAAACACCACAAGTTAGCTCAAGCAACCCAGAGTCCAGCTCTCTCTTGCCCTTCACAGCAGTGGAAGCAGGACATTACGTTTCCCAGGCTTCTCTGCAACTCAGAATGGCATGTGACAGAATTCTGGCCAATGAGGTGACAGCAGATGCCTGCTGAGATGTCTTCTGGCAAAGCTTTTTCTTTCCCTATAAAAAGGGAATCAGATAATGTTGCTATGATCTTTGGCCTTTCCTTCTCCTATCTCTGGTATGATGCCTGGACATAAAGCAGTGTTCCTGCAAAGCTGAAGAGGAAAGATGACAGAGCAAAACTTGAGCAAGAGCTCAGGTCCTTGATGTCATCAGCTCTGAATGTCTTACCTACAGATTTGTTATTTGAGAAAAATTCAGTAAAATTCATTTTGTTTATTTTCCATTTATAGCATTCTATCAGATGCATTTATAATGTATTTTATCTGTGGTTATCCCTATTCAAGAACATTTAGATAGTATCCAACTCTTTGCCATGGGAAACAACACCAGAATAAACATTTTCATACATGCTTCTTTTTATACATATGCAAGAGTCCCTCTAATGTATACACTCTGTTATGGGCTGAATTGCATCCTCCCCACAATTCATGTATCTCTAATTCTAACTCCGTATTCTTTAGAATATAACTGTGTATAGAAATAGGGCCTTTGAAGATGTGTTTAACTTAAAATGAGGCCATTAGGATAGGCCCTAATCCAATATGATTATTGTCTTTTTAAGAAGAGATAAGGACATAGACACCCAAAGTGGGTAATCATATTGAGGATACAGCAAAAAGATAGACATCGATTAGTCAAGAAGAGAGGCCTCAGGAGAAACCAAACTTGCCAACACCTTGATCTTGAACTTCTAGCCTTTAGACTATAAGAAAATAAATTTCTATAATTTAAGTCACTCAATCTTTGATACTTTGTAATGGCAGCCCTAGCAAACTAAAACAATTCAGAAGTAGATTTTTCTGGGTCAGAATGCATATGAGCAGTCAATTTCAACAAATATTACCAAATTGGTCTCCAAAATAACACGACCAGCAGAACATGTGGGTTCGTTCACATGTTCCCATCTCCTCCAGAGCACAAGATATTGCATGACATTTCAACTTCTGCCGACACAGGAAGTACAGAGTGGACCTTATTATTGTTTTAACCTAATTGCATTTTTGATTACCAATATCATTGGTGATCTATTTTGGGTTGACCAGACAGCCATTCACTGAACTGCTTACCTGTACTTTTTACCCATTTTTCTCCTAGGTGGCCTATTTTATCTCACTGATTTCTAAGAATTCCCTATACATTCTATATATAATCTTTTGTCAGTAATAGTCCTTGAAAATATGCTCTCCCTGCTTAATATGTCTCTCTTTGTATCCATAAACATTCCACCATCTGTATGTGAAATATCCATTCATTTCACATCTTTACAGATACTAAGTTATTACTATACATTGATTTTTACCAATCTCATAGGTATGATAAGGTATCCCATCATTGTTTTAATCTGTATTTACCTAGTAACTAGTGAAACAAGCTAAATACCTTCTCTTTTATCTATTGGTCATTCCAATATTCTCTTCTGTGAATTACTTTTTCCCTTATCATTGACCCATTTCTCTATTGTTCTTTTCCTTATTTTTTAATAATTCTTTATAAAATCTGGGGCACCTGGGTGGCTCAGTCGGTTAAGCATCTGCCTTTGCCTCAGGTCATGATCTCAGGGTCCTGGGATTGAGCCCCACATCGGGATCCCCGCTCAGGGAGTCTCAGTCTGCTTCTCTCTCTCCCTCTGCCTGTTCCTGCTCTCTCAAGCTCATTCACTCTCTCAAATAAGTGAAATCTTAAATAAAAAAAAAAGAATCCTTTATAAAATCTTATACTAAATCATTTTTGTTTAGTGGCCTATGAGTTGCTATTTCCGTAATAATACTACATAACAAAACACCTAAAACTCAGTGGGACAAAACAACGCTTATTCTCTCTTGTACATTTTTAGATTGGCTGGTGTTACTCCAAGATGCAGTTTGGAATCCAAATCTGTTGTACATGTTTCTCATCCTTCTTGGACAAGTAGGCTACCAGGAGCATGTTCTTCCCATGGCAACAATAAAAATACAAGGAGGGCAAGTGGAAAAGTACAAACTAAAACTAATTCCCAATTGCCAGACTGACAGGGAGTCCAATATCTCTCTTATCCCTCAAATTGTTCAAGAATTCCAGGGGCCTCTTGACCCCCATACCTCAGAGACAGAAAACTAGAGAATACGATTAGAATACAAGTGGGCCCTGTTGAAGGCTGCCAATGTTCTGCTCCCAGCACACAGTTTACTGATGAAAACTGATCCCCTGAAGTCCAGTGTGACCTTTCTGCCTGCTGCACTCTTGCCCTTGCTACTACAATTACTGACAGTGGCCACAGGGATTCTTCAAGAAAGAACAAGCTTGCTCCCTCAGAAGTATGGCATGACATCAACACTTACAGCTTTGGTTGACCAAACACAGTGGTTCAGTCAGGAGGGCCTTCTGCCTCCTTCCGCCTCCAATCACTCACAAGACCAAACGGCCTTTCCCACCAGGTAATGCAGGCCATTAAAAGGATTCCAGTTTAAAGTCTTTGATGTTCTTTCCTACTATGTTCTTTCTTATCCAGGACCAGTTCAGTACATTAAAAAGTTTCTAGTAATAAACACATTATAAAAGAAAGAAGTCCAGGTCTTCATTCTTTTACTCTCTGAAGGCCTCGAGACTCTACAAATTTCCTCCACTCCTCCCAGTTTTGACCAGCCTTGCAGGTGAAGGAAGACTGGAAAGGACAACCTTTATCAAATCAGAAAAAGACCCTCTTACCCCAGTACTGAGAAACAAAAGGCTAAATATCTCATAATGATTTAAAAACACTGGGGGGGGCACTTTATGGTTGCTAGATAAAATACAAAATTCCCAGTTAACTTTAAATTTCAGAGAAATAATGAATAATTTTCCCACATAAGGATGTCCTATACAAAATTTGGGATATATTTATAGTTTAAAAAAATACATTATTTGTTTACCTGAAATTCAAACCTGTGTGTCTTGTATTTTGCTAAATCTGGCCATTCTACTTTCTATATTTCATGAATGGGACAAATTGGGGGAAGGGACAACTAAAACTCCCTTGAACCTAAACTTAAAGCAGCCACAGAGCCAGACCCTCACATTGTGACGTGCTATCAGAGAACTGAGGCTGACAGAATCAACTGAAAAACCAGTTCTCACCCCATTACTGCAAAGGAAGGAGCTGCTTTTTAGACAGCCAGGTGTGTCACCTCCTGGCTCCTGGCAATACATTTCTAAATACACTCTGCTGGGAGATCTTCGTTCCCAGAAATGCAATATGGGATATACGGAGTCAAAGGAAGGATGACATATTGTGCCCTGAGAAATGAGAGCCCCAAAAGGAGGGGTACAGACACAAGGAAAACAATGGCAGAAGGGTATTCTAGAGATTAGGTCTTATGCATCTCTCTTAGAAAAATGAATCTAAATTGCTTTAAATTATCTAGGGTTAAATTCATCTCCAAGTAGAGGATCAAATAATATGAATAAGAGAATAGTTGCCCCAGTGGATATGTACCTTCTGTAACTCAGAAATGTACTGAGATTTAAGAGAAAAGACATTTAAAATTTAAGAGAGAGGGTGCCTGGGTGGCTCAGTGGGTTAAAGCCTCTGCTTTCGGCTCAGGTCATGATCTCAGGGTCCTGGGATCGAGGCCCGCATCGGGCTCTCTGCTCAGCAGGGAGCCTGCTTCCTCCTCTCCCTGTCTCTCTGCCTGCCTCTCTGCCTACTTGTAATCTCTCTCTCTGTGTCAAATAAATAAATAAAATCTTAAAAAAAAATTTAAGAGGGAAATTCTGTAATTCAAAGTTGATAGTGATGAAGCTCAAAGAGGATATACATAGCTCACTTATGACAAACACCAAAAAATCTCATCTTTTAAAAACAAGCAGACAGAAAAAAATCCAAAATTCAAAGGCTGTATAGCATAAGAGCAAGACAATGTCTTAAAGATACAAAGGGAAATTATCCTCAAAATAAAATTTAGACTACATCTACACTGTGCTCTCAGTGAAATACCCTAGCACATAAATGCTAGGACAGAACTGATGGAGAGACCAAATAAAATGAAAAGAAAACTGAAATGAGCGGTCAAAATCAAAAGAGACCTAGCAAAGATTTAAAAATTTTAAAAATCAGCAAAACCAAAAAAATTTTAATTTAAAAATCACAATTAGAGAAATCACTCTTCTCCTTTATCGGCTGTCTCTCTATCAGCAACTTCATCTTTCAGAGAGCAAAAGAAGCAAGGAATAGAACCACTGCCCTGGACTTAATTCTTACCAACAAAGAGAAATGTGTTAGTGAAGTGGAAGTGACAGGAACCTTGGGGGAAAACTGAACAGATCACCTTAGAGTTCGTTGCAGTCAAGGAAGAAAACACAAGGCAAAGTAAGACAAGTATCTTAGATTGTTTAGCAGTTCAGAGAAAATATAAGCATGTTCCAGAGCCAGAGATTCTAAAAAGATAGGTAAAAAAATAAAAACCACTACTGCAATCACATGAGGAAAATATGGGAAAGAACGTCCACAAATATAACTCGATGTGGTGTACAAAGAGCTTTCTAAAGAGCTGAGATTTTTAAAGGACATACAAGAGAAGAAGGAAGAAGGGAAAGGTAAGAATGAACACATCAGTGTGTTTTGTTTTGTTTTTTTTAATTAAAAAAGTGGACTAGGGCACCTGGGTGGCTCAGTGGGTTAAAGCCGCTGCCTTCGGCTCAGGTCATGATCCCAGGGTCCTGGGATCGAGGCCCACATCGGGCTCTCTGCTCAACAGGGAGCCTGCTTCCTCCTCGCTCCTCTCTCTCTGCCTGCCTCTTTGCCTACTTGTGATCTCTCTGTGTCAAATGAATAAATAAAATCTTAAAAAATAAATAAATAAATAAATAAAATAAAAAATAAAAAAGTGGACTAAACCGAGGATGAGCAAAGACTTGGAAAAACACAAAACAATACAAAAACTTTAGGATGTATTTGAAAAAGAAGGACAAGAAAGGTACAACCACTGGTCCTCCTCCACTCCCAGGCAGAGTTCATGATATTGGCAAACAACAAGAAAGGAAAATTACAATATTTTGTGTTTGCTTTCAACCTGTCTGCCAAGGAGAATGCTCTTTACAACAAAAAGATTGTGCCAACAGTCTTGAGAATAAATTAATAAACAAGACAAAAGACAATGAAGGAATGTTTAACTGTTTAGATCAATGTCCATTTCCAGGCGTAGTCTATTGCTTCAGGGTTTCTCATTCTCAGCACTACTGATATTTTGGGCTGGATAGTTCTTTGTTGTGGGGGCTGTCCTGTGGGTTATAGGATATTTAGCAGCATCCCTGGCCTCTACCCACTGAACACCAATAGCAACAGCCTCCCCATTGTGATAAATAAAAATGTCTTCAGACGTTGCCAAATGTCCTCTGGGAAGCAAAAGTACCCTGGGTTGAGAACTACTATATTACAGAGCGGTAAAAAATTTGCATATATCATCACAGAATTATTGTTTGCATCTTTGAGTAATCACGGCATTGAAAACTGACAGATGTCCCATATATAAGAAAGATAGGCTCTAAAAATTAAAACCAGTAAAATTGATGTTGGTCCCCAACAAATTTTAACACAGTATCAAAATTTTATTAATTAGAACAATGATCTAATGATATCTTGGTATAGTTTCATTAAAAGCCACTCATACCAACGTGATTTTTCTTTCTTTTTTTTATATCATCGCTAAAGAAGGTATATTAGTTTCATTAAAACATTTTTTAAATCTCTTATGAAATCTTCTTTCACAAGATAAATATAAGCTATCTCATACACTGTTGGTCTCAGTGTGTACTGGCAAAATCTCTTTTGAAGGCACTCTGGCAATATGCATAAAGTTTTATATGCACAAATTTTTAGACAAAGCCATGCCACTTTTAGGAATCTGAACATGTATATGAAGATGCATGACAAGGACTGCAGTATTGTTTGTGTTAACCAAAAAGCTAGAAACAACCAAAATGTGCACCAATTAGGGACTAGTTAAATAAACTGTCATACATTCTTTCACTGGTATGACTTTAACTCTGACCAGAGGGCCAGGAAAAGCCTTAGGAAATTACAAAATCCAACTGGATGTCATTTGCCTAGCAGTGGGAAGATACTAAAAATATTTAACCACCAGCATGGCTCAGGCTTCAACCAGAGCTTAGCCTAGAGCGGAGTCTTGGAAGGCCCCTTTTGTGCCAAATGCTTATCCTTTAATTGCTGAGTCTAAGGAAGGTACCAGGCAAGAGGCCAAGTAGAGGAAGACTCCTAGTAGTGGGGAGAGGGGATTCAAAAGTATTTCATATTTTAACCATGTGTATGTCCTTACTGCGGGATAGGAGTCCTCACCAATACACAGCAGCACGAAAATATTCCAGTACAGCATGGGGCAATAAACTGGTTAAATTCATCCAAGTGGCAGCTATAATAAAGAGTGAAATAAATGTATGTGTACTGATACAGAATGATAGATTAACTTTTTTTTTTTTAATTTGCACCAGAAACTGGTAGCAGTTTTTAGGGTCAGGACAGAAGGAAGATTTATTTTCATTGTACGACCCTTTGTGGCTGATGCTATAGGTCTGCTAACATCCCTTCCAGCTCTGGCCCAGCCTCATTCTTCTAGATTTCAAAAACTAAATACAGCTTGGTGAGATTATAAAAGGTCGCAGGCATCAGATAACTTCTGGGAAAACTGTGGGGGGAGCTTCTGGTGTCCAGCCCAAGAATCCAGAATGGTGGAAGCTAGCATATCTGCAGGACAGTCTCTCAGGTACAGCTGGACATTTTTTCCCACTGCATCGTCTTTGCAGTTTCTCTGTGTCTCCCAGAGAATCTATGAACTATCTAATGCCATTTAGGAAATTCTGTAGACTGTCGGTTGCAATAAAGAACTGTAGCCAAGGCACCCTTTGTTAAAATTAAAAATTAAAATAAATGTGCAAATATAACTTATTCAGTTTAAAAGTTCATTTTTATAAAAAAAAATTTAAGCATGAAAGCTGGATGGCGGTACAATTCTGGCCTGAACACATCTGGTAAAAGAGGCAAATCCAAAATAGCCAGCCTAAAAAAAAAAAACAAAAAACAAAAACAAAATAGCCAGCCTAGAGATCTGGGTCCCAAAAGCCCATCTGAATGTCAGCTGTGTCCCAACCACCAGATAAAATATTATACGAAAATTCATCTAGAAATGAACATTATGTGATCATATCTAGGAAAATCCTATGGAGCAAAAAAAAGTAAAAGAAGGATTAATCCTTCCAGGTATTAAAACACGTCATGAAATAAAGTTATTTAGGAAGTAGGGATTGAAGGGCACCTGGGTAGCTCAGTCGGTTAAGCATCTGGCTTTGGCTCAGGTCATGGTCCCAGGAACCTGGGATGGAGTCCCAAATGGGCTCCCTGCTCAGCGGGAGTCTGCTTCTCCCTCTCCCTCTGCCCCTCCCACCTGGTCATGCTCTCTCCCTCTCTCTGGCTCTCTCTCACATAAATAAATAAATAGATCTTTAAAAAAAAAAGTGAGGATTAGATAAAAATTAGAATGTGCTATGGTGAATGCTGTGAATTGTGTAAGACTGATGAATCACAGACCTGTACCTCTGAAACAAATAATACACTATATGTTAATATAAATGAATAAATAAATAAATAAATAAATAAATAAAATTAGATACAAATATTACTGCAACAGAAGAGAGAGTTGGGAAACAGACTGTAATTATAAATTTAGCTTATGATAAAGATGACATTTTAAATTAGTAGGAAAAGAATTATTCTTAAATAAATCATACTGGATCAAATGAACATTTGGATGAAATAAACATCTGGATGAAAAATTGACATAAAACTGACTCCCAGCCTCCCTCCTTTGCTCAAAATCAACTCCAGATGTAGCAAAGACTAAAATTCTGAAAGTATAAGTGAAATTATCTATAACACATTTATGCATACTAGTTGAAGCAAAAAGTCATTTAAAGGAAACACAAAACCTGTAAGTCATAAAGAAAGAGGTTTAAGGGCGCCTGGGTGGCTCAGTGGTAAGCCTCTACTTTAGGCTCAGGTCATGATCTCAGGGTCCTGGGATCCAGCCCTGCATTGGGCTCCCTGCTCAGCAGGGAGCCTGCTTCCTCCTCTCTCTGCCTGCCTCTCAGCCTACTTGTGATCTCTCTCTCTCATTCTGCCAAATAAATAAATAAAATATTTAAAAAAAAAAAAAAAGAAAGAGGTTTAAAATTTTGAGTATGACACTGAAAAAAATATATAAATAAATAAATAAAATTTTGAGTGTGAAAATATTTTCTTTTCTGCATTATTTAAAAATAAAACATAAAAGTCAAAAACTAAACAACAAACTGGGGGGAAACATTTATAACGTATTAAAAAGACAAAAAGCTAATGTGCTTAATTTACCATGGAGAGATAAAAAGAAAAAATGGACAAAGAATATAAAAAGGCAATTTATGTAAAAGGAAATTTTAAAAATGGGCTAGATAATTACTTAAAAATTGCTCAACCTTACTCATAACTAATTAAATGCAAATCCAAAGAACAAGATATATCACTTTTACCTAACAGGCTGTCCAAGTGAAATTTTTGAAGGCATATCATCAGTTCTGGTTAGAGTTGGGGACATAAGCTCTCACCATACAGCTAGTAGGGATACAAACTGATACAAATTTCTTGAAGAGAAATAGGACAATAGCCATCAAATTTTATATTCTGCATACTCTTAAACCTTTTGATATTTCCGATTAAAGGTAATACTTAAATTTTAAAGTGAGCATTTCCAAACTTGTGCACCCACTCTAGAAAACAGTATGGAGGCTTCTCAAAAAGTTAAATCTAGAACTACCCTACCCCAGCAATTGTACTACTACGTATTTACCCAAAGGATACAAAAATACAGATTCAAAGAAGAACACGCACCCTGGTGTTTATAGCAGCCTTGTCAACGGTAGCCAAACTATGGAAAGAGCCCAAGTGTCCATCGACTGATGAATGGATAAAGAGGTGGTCTGTGTATACACATAAACACACACACATACACACATGCACACACACGAAATATTACTCAGCCATCAAAAAGAATGAAATCTGGCGGGCACCTGGGTGGCTCAGTGGGTTAAAGCCTCTGCTTTCGGCTCAGGTCATGATCTCAGCATCCTGGGATCGAGGCCTGCATCGGGCTCTCTGCTCAGCAGGGAGCCTGCTTCCTCCTCTCCTTGTCTCTCTGCCTGCCTCTCTGCCTACTTGTAATCTCTCTCTCTGTGTCAAATAAATAAATAAAATCTTAAAAAAAATACAGATCTACAGAGAAAGACAAATACCATATGATTTCACTCATATGTGGAACNAGCTAAGTGAAATAGGTCAGTCAGAAAAAGACAAAGAGCATATGATTTCATTCATATGTGGAATTTAAGAAACAAAACAAATGAACATATGGGAAGGGGTAAAAAAGAGAAAGAGAAAGCAAACCATAAGAGACTCCTAACAACAGAGAACAAAGTGAGGGTTGATGGAGGGAAGTGGGCAGGGATGGGCTAGATGAGTAATGGGTATTGAGAAGGACATCTTTTGGGTGCGTGGGTGGCTCAGTTGGTTAAGCATCCGTCTTCCACTCAGGTCATGATCCCAAGGTCCTGGGATCAAGCCCTATATCGGGCTCCCTGCAGGGAGCCTGTTTCTCCCTCTCCCCCTGCTGCTCCCCCTGCTTATGCTCACTCTCTCTCTCTCTGTCAAATAAATAAATATTTCCTTTAAAAAAAAGGAGGGCATTTATTATGATGCACTAGATATTGTATGTAAGTGATGAATCACTGAATTCTAGTCCTGAAACCAACATTGTACTATATGTTGACTAACTAGAATTTAAATAAAAATTTGAAAATAAATAAAGTGAGCATTTCTTTAGACCCAGTAATTCTACTTCCATGAGATTATCCTAAATATACACTCATAAAAGTACATCAAGATATAAGAACAAGGATATCCCACACAACATAGCAACATGAAAAAACAAAAACTACTAAAAACATCTATCAATACAAAATGGGCAAATTATGCTACATCCATATAAAATACTATGAAGTTGAAAGGAATGAGATAGGTCTACATGAGTTACTATGCATCTGTCTTAACTAAATGTAACTGTCTTAAGTGGGGAAAAAGGGCAGGTCAATATGTACATTATGCATTTTTATTCTTGACCTAAATTGGGATTCTGTAAACCAGCTCTAAGAAGAGCGTAATATATGGATATTGCATGGCAACCAACAGTACCTATCACAGGTTATTTGATTCTGAAAACTAGCATTCATTCCTTTGTTTTCTCATACTGGAGAAAAAAGAATTGCTGGATCTAACCGAAAAGCAAGTCAATCTTGGAAACTCCCATGGAAACATGACCTATGGGCCCTAGCCCTGAACTAAGACAGACATTGATACCTCTTCCGGAGAATCACAGAGAAATCAGTTTTATTTCCTACTCTCCCTTCATCCCCAGCCACAAACACACACACATTAGAGGTCAGGGCCTTTATTGGATTCACAAGTATCTATCCCCAGAGCTAAGAATAACATCTGCTACACAAGTCATCTAAAATGAGTGAATTAATTAATTCCAAAGCCAATACCAGAGTAGACCCCATGTGGTACTTTCAGCAACCCTGCCTTTCGGTCTCTCTGAGGGTTCTCAGTGAACTAACCCAGGGCCACTTTGCACTAATACCACATCGAGAAACCTCATCAACTGAGACCTGGTAATTCATTTATTATCTAATTAATTGTACACCTCCATCCCAATTCTTTATCCCAAATGCATAGACTGAGGAGATAAATGTTGTACAGTGTAATTTAAGCAATGTTACCCAAAGCACAAGTCTGCAATGATGTAAGGAGCTTGCAAGGATGTAAACGAATGATTATTTCCTTCATCTAAAAAGTCTTGCTACAAAGTCTTAGAGCATAAATGACTTACATTCTGTTAGAAACTTCTTTTCTCCTTTCATGGACCAGGAACAGATTGAGAACTGCCGATCACATGTTGAATACAGCTAATATAAAGTAGAGCCTGAAGTGCTCGACTTCCACTACTTGAGGACCTTTCCTTGCACTCAACATTGCCTTCTCCATTGAATCTATTTCCCCACCGATGGAGGGACCTGAAGCAGCACAAGTATACTGGTTGGGATAATGAAGACAGGAAAAAGAGGTTGGGGGGGGGCAAATAAATTTGACCTAATTTACAACTTGGCACATAGAAACTCAAAATAATTTCTCAAACCATGGAAGTTAGTGATTAAATTGGTAGCAGATTAAATTGTCTGTGTCCCAGCCACCAATAAAATAGTTAAAAACAGTTATTAAGCATGGGAAGATCACGTGCAATAGCCGATAGTCCTGTTCACTTTCAAAAATTCTGTGGTCTCAAGTGTCTACCACTTTCCATTAGATCTGCAACTTGACTAAACTCAGGAGTTCTCCACAGTACCATGTCACTTAAAATCTAGTATCTGAACAAAAATCTGAAAATCACACTTTTTGAGTCTCTAGACTAACATTTCCATGAGCCAACGATCCATAATTAAACACTAATTTTTTAAGTCTTCATCACAAAGCACATAAGTTTCTTTTCAGGCAAGACTGAACTGCCAACTTCTCAAATCTTAATCCCTTCTATCCCAAAGGAAGCTAAAAACACACCAACAGAAGTTCATAGGAATTAGAGAAAGGAACTCCCATCCTTCCATAGCTTAGGTCTTCCTCTAAATATCACTGAAAAAGAAAACTTCACAATTAAAAAAACTTTTAATATAGGCAAAACATATTCTTTAAGAATTCACAACCCTGTACCTCACCTCAACTTCCCTCCCACCAAATAATACTGATCTCTCCACTGTCTCTACTTAGATTTCTCCGGACAGCCACTCTCTCCAAAAATCAAATAGTTTTACTGACCCCCAACTCCTGGCTTTTTTCCTTCAGTGTAGTCAACTTCTACAACCATAACTTCCAAATTCAACAATAACAAATTAAAACTTCATCTCTTCCCTGACTCCAGCTCTAGCAATGCCCATTTCATTCTCATGTTTCCCTAAGGAGAGAAAGCCAGTACTGAATTTCTGCTCTTGTATGTGCCCTCTATTCTTTCTCTTTCGCTGCGCTGCCTATACATTTCTCTAAATACTTCTAATTTCTCCCAATGTTTATTGTAACTAAAGTAGTTATCCTTAATTCTATTTCTTTGTCACAGCTGGATCATAAAATTCATATAAATCAGAATTAGGTACAGATGGTCCTCTAACAGAAGTCGCTTATAAATTCTATTGTTCTAAAGTCCAAAATAACATGGTCAATAACAGTATCTGTTGGTTTCGGGCAGAACTGAAGCATTTTCCTCACATGTAACTTTGCTGATACCTGGTATACTGAATATTATATACTGTATGTATAAGTATATATATTTATATATAATGTACTGTTTATACAGTATGTTGTTATATACTGTGTATATATACTGTATATACTGTGTGTATATACTGTATACATAATACATACTGTATGTACAGTGTACATATTATATACTGTACATATATACTATATATTATATAATAAATATTATATACCAATATACTGATGTTGGTAAACTGAAATTTTATAAACAGAGGGGATTCTGTCCTTCCAAACACTTAGTATATTGCTATCTACATACCTGATAACAATGTTTTACATATCAAAAGATACGATATTGAGATATTGAAAGAGACATTCAATAAATATATCATTTGGTAGCCAAAGAATTTTACAATGTTTCTTACTGTTTTAAAACAGTAAGAAACCATCTTCTTAAAAATCACAACCTTTGTCTTCAACTCAAATGCCCTTTAATCTGAGTCCACATTTAAGAATATAGCTTGAAGAATCAGACCAATAAATACAGAAGACAAACTGACGGTTGCTGGGGCAGGTGGGAGGAAAATGGGCAAAATGGACAAAAAGGAGTGAGAGATACAGGCTTCCAGTTATGAAATGAACAAGTCATAGAAATAAAAGGCACAACATAGGGAATATAACAGATGATATAATAGCATTATATTTTGACAGTAGCTACACCTGTGGTGAGCATAACTTAACATATAGAAATGTTGAATCACTACGTTGTACGCCCGAAACTCATATAATGTTGTATGTCAACTATACTCATATAAAAAAAATTTTTTTTAAAGAATACATCTTAGGGCGCCTGGGTGGCTCAATGGGTTAAAGCCTCTGCCTTCGGCTCAGGTCATGGGATCAAATCCTACATCAGGCTCCCGGCTCAGCAGGGAGCCTGCTTCCTCCTCTCCCTGTCTCTCTGCCTGCCTCTCTGCCTACTTGTAATCTCTCTCTGTCAAATAAATAAATAAAATCTCTAAAAAAAAAGAATACAGCTTAAAGAAGTGATCTTTAAAATAAATATACATACTCACAAAGATATTTACCATAGCACTTAGGTATTCAATGATAATTAATAAAATTATACCCATTAACTTGGAAAAATGTTACATAGCAATTTAAAATAACATCTATGTAAAATAGAGAACACACATGGAAAATGTTTAGGTATAATATTAAATTTAAAAGCAAATCCCAAATTTTATCTACAGTATTACTGCAATTCGTTTTAAAGCCATGCAGAGAAAAAAGACTAAAAGGAAATACATCAATGAGATTACAGGTAAATTTTTTTTCTATGCTTTCAAAATTCCTATAATTCCTACAATTCCTTCAAATTTCTGTACTCATATTATTTTCATGATGAAAAGAAAATAAGTTTTACTAAAAAATCCCAATTTTTTACTCAAATAAGAAGGAAGATACAGACTACATGTAGGAGGGTAACAAAAAGCTGCGTCTAGACTGTCCGTATTTTGGGTGTCTCCATTTAACAAATTTGTCCTTTGCTATTACTGAGGTCATTTTTTATAGTAGATAATGAAATTTTAATAGCACATCCAAATACGCCATTCAGATTTAACTGTTGATAATCCACATCTCCAAATCACAACTATTCTCAATATGTTGAGCTTTCATTTTGTCTAAAGAAGCTAACCACAAACCCAGAAGCAAAGCTAATTTGAAATCTTACTTTTCATACTTGTGTGTTCTAAGCACATCACTGGATTTCATGCATCTTCAAAGACACTGTAACAGGCTTTCTTAGTGTTGTATAACGGTGACTCAAAACCTGTACAATCAGTGACTTTCCTAATGCCTAAACAATCTCTTCTGGTTCTATTTGAACTCATTCCTTCCAGTTCTATCCTCAGCACAACTGAGAGCAACTATCCAGTCACTAAGACACCAACAAACAGTGACCTTTTCTTTACATTATTGATGATTACATCCTACATAATGTGATTTTTATTTGATTATAAATGGTGGTAAAACAGTTCTGAAAGAACTCGACCTCTTAATATTACTTCCAATTATAAAACAAGTACAAGAGGCAAATATTAAATTCAGGAATTACTGTTTTGCCACTGTCTCATTTGAAAAATCTTCCATTTATTGCGAACAAGCTTTTGGTTGAAAGTAAAATCCCTTCAAACATTTTCTATCTTTGCTTCCTTTTGCCCCAGCCCCATGCCAAAGCACAAGCATCCAGGCCGTATCTTATCTTTTCCTGCACAGTACTGCGATCGGCTTTTTATAGCCAGAAACTCTGAATGCAAAGCACGACCTTGGCTACTAGCTTCCCCTGGCACTAGTTCGAAAGTTATTTATAACTTTAAAATTAGCATGAAAGCCTACATTTCTCATCATAACTACTCAAAACATTCCCGTTTTATACAATAATGTAATGTACTTTAATTCAGAAGGAAACCCCACATTTTAAGCCTACAATATATAACTAAGGCAGAGCAATTCAACGCAGAAACAAGAATGTACTGAAGTTCAGCTCTTCTCTTTACGAACTTGACTCTTACCTTTCTGTTGCTTTCTATAAAGTAAATGTTTTAAAAATTCGGCTCTTGTAGGGAATTTTCCAAAAAGAGTTTTGGGGGGGCGGATAAAAAGAAGACGACGACTTCTTAGTCAGAGTTACAGAGTACCAAATTAAGAGGCAGTGGCAGTGGGGCAGTCACTTTAGCTGAGCGTCATTCACCCAGGATAAGAAAGAAAGGGGAGGTTACAAACCAGGGTGGGTGGTATCTAATCCTGAACTGCTAGTCACTGACCTCACTGACAACTTGTTACTGAAAATACTTCGTTGAAAAAGGCCAGACACATACTTTGCCTAAAGATCTACAAACATAGCTGTCAGGAAGCTCTGAATAAGTTAGATTTGCATTTCTCTAGTCCCTTTCCAAAATAAGGACCTCTTTACATCCAATTAAAGCTGATGGCTAGAATTACAGAGAGTGAAAAAATGATAAAGCAGGAATAACAGGAGTCCAGGAAATCCTCACATCAAAAGATCAGTTATGCAAAATTCAGTGTCTTCAATACCACAGGACCATGTGTCACATCTGAGATGGTGTTTTTCTTCCGAAATCTTGCCTGTCTCATACACCTGCCCCAGGTAACACACCCTCTGCTCCCAGAATTTACATAAAGCTACAGAATGATCAGTTAGGCGTGTACAATGAAGATTTACCAACAGCTCCACAAGTGAAACCATTGTTAAACTTACCAAAAAAGTCTTCTCCAACAAAATTTCTTATTTCTGTGGCTGTTCTTTTTCACAGTTCCTCTTCCCTTTTTTTGATATCCTTTTCCTCAATGCCCTATCATTCACCAGAACAAATCTCGCAGATCCCTGCCTTATGCTTTATCATTTCATCAGTTCCTTGACTCCCCACTTGAACTCATACCACATTTCCTTACACATTACCACTTCTGCAACTTTCTTCCAACAGCTTCTAAAACAACAGGTGGTAACTGTCCCTTAAAAAAGAACTATTCCATTGTACGTTAACTATACTGGAATTGAAAGTTTTCTAATTATACACTTAATAAATAAATAAAAGAACTACTCATTTGAGCTTGGGCATTCTTGTTCTTAAAAAGCTGAATTCAAAATAAAAAGAAATCAAAAAATAATTTAAAAATAAAAATAAAAAGGAAGCGTTTGTGTATTAGCGCCACAGGCACTCTTAGATCAAGTATTAAGGAAACAAGAGAAAAGGGTCTGGGGATTGTCAGAGAGAATCAACGATGAAAGGGACTTAATTTTATATGATTTCTAGGGAAATTTGAAAATAACTGTATTTTTATGTAGCTTCCTTTAAAATGTGCATAATTGGCATTACATTTATCTAAAGATTCTTAGTTGCTGACATACTGTCCTCCCAGATTTTTTTTAAAGCAGCTTTTTCCCCCTGGAGAATCTAGGAATAGCCTCTTTTCACACTGAAAACAAAGAGTAAGTTTTATGTCTC
This sequence comes from Ailurus styani, assembly GCA_002007465.1. Classification (NCBI taxonomy): domain Eukaryota; kingdom Metazoa; phylum Chordata; class Mammalia; order Carnivora; family Ailuridae; genus Ailurus; species Ailurus styani. The sequence continues at coordinate 6,848,830 of LNAC01000047.1, read as the reverse complement.
TCAATCCATCTTTTCTTGAATAAAGAATTCACTTGACACTTGCAAAATAGTTTTTGTTTTAGAGCTTTAATAATGAATGTTTTCCAAACCCAGACTGTTGAACTGAACCCAAGATAAGATAACCACATTCTATTATGAGTCACTCTGCCCCCACTGTAAAGCTGCAAATAAGTTACTTACCTGCTCTGTACCTCTCTTTTCCATCTGCAAAATGGAAATGAAAACCCCTGTTCTTTCTATTTTCAGGATGTAGGTGAATTAAATGGATAAAATCTGAAGTGCTTCAAACTATGTTGAACTTCTCATAGATAAAATACAGATGCAATTACAGTATTTGGTGTTATCAAAACAATTAAATATCTGAAATGTAATTTTAAAAAGCTCTTTTTTTTTTATTGCCTCATAAAAATGTAACCTCCCAGATAGGTCTCAGTTGAAGTATTTCCCACTCTGGCCACAAGAGGTCCTTGTTCTAGCAATTCAAATCACATCAGATTTGATAGGCAGAGGCCCCACAATCCCTATATTTATATCAGTCGGCTGAGAAAAAATACAGATCACCTATGTCAAGTTTCCACAGCTAACTATAGGACAGCAGACAAAACCAGAGAAATCCGGCTTTCTCTGGGTGATCACTGAAGCATGCTGAACACTAAATAGTTCCTGTAAACTACACAGCTACCGCGTTTTGCATCCTGGCCCCCTTCCAGGTTTTCACAGTAATTCCTTCTTGTAACCTTGCCCAGTCTTGTTCAGTATTTATTCTCCTTCCCTATTTACTTGTTTCCTTTCTTTATACTTTTCAAACTTTAAAATTTTGGCTCACATTCCTCTTGCAAGCAAACAAAGGTTAGGGGTAAAGGAGCTGGAAAAAAAAAGGACAGAAGAGAGAGAATAAATCAGGGCAGTTGTAGCAATCATCCTGAGGTAATCAAAAGTGTGTCTCCAGCCCCAGACAAAGTCACTCAACCACATGTACCGAGAAGCTCCTTGATGTGGAGCCCTATGTTAGGAGCCAGCTAGAACATCAGAGGCACAGAAGGGAGGCCTCCAAAAAGAAAATAATTCTATCTCTATCAGCAGCCCCTCTTGGGAATAAGCCCTCCAGGATACAATCAGTTCTTCAACCAGAATAGAATACCTTTTCTTCTTTTCATTAAAATACCTTAAAGAATGAATGTAGCTTTTGCATGAACCATGAGTCCATTTTATTCTATATATGATACCTCAAAATGTTTCAGGCAATTGCAGGTTGGGGCTTCAAAAAAAATATGTGATTTTCTGAACGGCTGTAACACCTTTTTAAGAAGAGATTTAAAGCTAAGGATAATTTGCCTGTGGTAAATAAAAAGATATTATTCCAAAAATATGTGATAAATAGCACTGGCACTTTGTCGGGTGTTTTAGATGAAACTAAATGAATCCGCTCCTGTTTCAAAGGTCTTACATGCTGCAGCAAAAAAGATGTTTGTCAATTCTCCCTTCCCACCCATCCTGTAATTAGCTACTAACCAACTTTCCTGCCTCACAGACAAAAACACAGAAGCCACCTGGGAAGATGTCCCATATCTTCTCATCATCAAGTCTACAAAACCACTAGCGCTGAGTCCCACCGTCTGGAGCTTCCCTCCTATTACAATGCAAGCAGTACCATTGCTCCTGAAAGACTAATCCCTCCTCTTCTGCTCTGGATCCCTTCTTCTCCCCTCTTCTCAAGGACTCCACTCCTTCATTATCACTTCATGTACCACACCATCACCGTTTCTCTAATGATCAGCACAAAAATATGCTACAAGACCTCTAACTTAAAAATATCCAACAAACAAAAGAATTAGCTCCACCCTACAGCTCCTCCTAGTTTCAGCTACTTTCATCACAATACTTCCTAAATAAGCTGCTTACCCTCCCTACATTTTCAACTGTCATTCACTCCATAACCCACTTCTGTTTCCTTCACTACCAAGAGGGCCATTTTTAAGTCTACCACCAAACTCCTGTGTAGCCAAATCCATACTATCACCTCAGGGGTATCTCATCCAATCCCATAGCTTTAAAGGAGATCTGTAATAAGATGTCAAGTGGGATTTTTCCTATTGTGCAGAATTGGCAATTAAGCTCAAAATAAAAGAAAATTAAGCCATCTGTGTTACACTGATGCTAACGAATTTCCAATATTTGAGGAGAGACACCTCATTCAGGGCTCACTAAGAAGCAGTTAGGAGCTACATGCTCTTCCCCTCCTGTTTCCTCTCCTAGCCCTAACACCACAGTAAAAGTCAGGGGATTTGAAAAATTAGAGGAACAAGGTCAACTAAATCTCTCCTCTTGAAGATACCAGAACAAAAGTGATGAAAAAAAATCGATCTTACCCTTTCCCATTTCCAAGTCCCTTGAGAAGACATCTGGTCAATGCTGAAGGAAAAGGAAGAGATAAGATTGAAAATGGAATAAAGTGCAAGGTTTAAACTGGACTAAGCCGGCTTTAAAGCACTGCACTAAGGGCAGGAAAATTATGGCGCCTATCGATATGTCATTCAAGAGTGAGAAAGGGAGATGCAACAGAGCAAAGGGACATGCAGAGACTGGAGAAGGCAAATTAGTTCACCAGATACACCAATCACATATCCATACATTAACAAATTCCAATTTGAATCCCCAACCTAGACCTCTCTCATGAGCCCCAGAGGCGTACATCCATTTGCTTTCTCCATTTGGATACCTAATAGACATTTCAAACTTAATATATCCCAAAAAAAGATCTCTTGATTATGCTTCTCAAATCTATCTCTAACATTCATATCCTAGTAATTGGTTTCATGGCCTAAATGCTTAAGCCAAAACCTAGGAATCATCCTTCATCCCCTCTTTTCCCTTACAGTCATCAAAAATTCCCACTAATCCTACTTCCAAAAGTTATCTTTAATAAATCCACCTCTCCCTATCTCCTCTTCTCCAACTAAATCGAGGCATCTGTAATCTGTTCTCCACAAAGTATCTAAAGGATCTTTCAGAACATAGCTCAGCTCATGTTATCCTCCTGCTTAATATCACCCAATGCCTCCTTACTAGTTTAAAAAAAAAAAAATCCAAGTTCTTTAACAAATCTACAGGGCCCTCTGTGATCTGGCTCCAATCAACCTCTTCTACTTTGACTCACAGCACCTTCTCCCTTAGTTCACTGACTTCAGTTATATTTTCTACTTATAAAACACCCAAGCTTACACTCCTTAGAAATGCACCTACTGCTCCTCTGCCTGAAATCAGTTCCTTCCAGCTATTTATATGTCCAGCTCATTTTCATCCTTCACTTTCTCATGGAGGTAGTACCTGATTACCTTATCTCACTGCCCCCACAACCTTGCATATTTATTTGTTTGTTTACTTATGCTGTCTTCACCAGGGGAATGAAAGCTAGGGGCAGTGGCAAGTCCATAACAGTACAGCATATTTAAATTAACTTAATACAAAGTGAAGCATCAACAGCTATGGGATTTCAAAGGAGGGATAGATAGCTCTAGGAGAAGAGGATAATCCAAGAAATTTTCCTGGAGGGAGTTATATTTGCCTTGATGCAGAAATGAAAGATACCAGCAAAGTAAGAGAACAGTGTCTTACTAGTTTTATTTATCAAATATCTCTCAAATCCACTACCTCCCCATCTTTACAGCTACTACCCTGCCCTGGTACAAAAAAACAGTTATGTCTTGTATGTTATCTTTATATATTTACTACCAAATTTCTCCTTCGCCCTCTATTTCACTTTGTGTAAAACCCAAATGCAGCATTTAAGCGTTAGTAGGGTATACTTAGAGTTATAAAAATCTCGGTTTCACTAGTTCAGCACAACTAAAATTGACACTAACTTTATTTCCTTGGTGATAACAGAGAGGCAAAAACAAATGTTCTTCTCATTAATTTTTCTCATTTAATTTTCTCAGAGTGCCATGTCTCAATTTTGACAGCCCATCTTGCTGTTAGTCAATGACCTTAACAAGCACAGTAATTACAGTCAATCACGTCTGTTTTAGTTCATTGATTACTTTGTTATTTCTTTTTCAACTTGTTAATGAAAATTCCCAGCACAGACCTTCTTGGTGACATTTCTTTTATTAATTAACCACCCTATCAGTCCCTTGAATATATTAATAAACCACAGGATCTAGTATTGATGGTTCTAAAAACAACCTGCTCTTGCAGCTTTGAAAATCACAATCATTTTCAGAGATACAGAACATCGACAAAGAAATCAACATTTACTGTCATTCAACCTGATTCTTTGTTTCAAATTGTTTAAACAAAAGATGTAATTATTGATCAAATTATTTAATGTGAGATGTATTTAAACATACTTTTTCTTGATACAGCTTTCTTTTTAAAGATTTACTTATTTATTTACCTGTTGTAGAAAGGCGGAAGAGAAAGCATGAGTAGGAGAAAGGGCAGACAGACAGGGAGAGAGAGAATCTCAAGCAGACTCTGTACTGCACGTGGAGCCCGATGCAGGGCTTGATCTCACGACCCTAAGATCACGACCTGAGCGGAGCCCGATGCAGGGCTTGATCTCACGACCCTAAGATCACGACCTGAGCGGAAACCAAGAGTTGGACACTTAATCTACTGAGCCCAGGTGTCCCACTGATACAACTTTTAAAATGTTAAAGAAATTGTCTTATCTTTGTCANGGCCCGATGCAGGGCTTGATCTCACGACCCCAAGATCACGACCTGAGCGGAAACCAAGAGTTGGACACTTAATCTACGGAGCCCAGGTGTCCCACTGATACAACTTTTAAAATGTTAAAGAAATTGTCTTATCTTTGTCAATGTAACCTCGAAAGCTAGTAGTAAATAATGTAAACAACAGGTAATGTAGCATCTTAACCTAGAGGCACTCAACAAGGAATGCAGTAATACTGATATCATTTTTTTTAAAAGATTTTATTTATTTATTTCACAGAGGGAGAGAGATCACAAGGAGGCAGANGCCTAGAGGCACTCAACAAGGAATGCAGTAATACTGATATCATTTAAAAGGTAGAATGGTTTTGGCCTTCTAAGAGTACCAGGTTAAATTTGCCTTTGGGACAAACTGTCNGCCTTTGGGACAAATTGTCTCTTTGTTCTGAGAAAACCAATATGGTAAATTTTCTAGCTGTGCAAATGCACAAAAGCAAGTATCACCTAAAATATGAAGAGGAAAACAACTGCTGTTTTACACAAAGAAATTCAGTGATTTATGTCCCTACATATTCTTTATTACTTCTTAAAAAGAACAGTTTTGGGCGCCTGGGTGGCTCAGTGGGTTAAAGCCTCTGCCTTCAGCTCAGGTCATGATCTCAGGGTCCTGGGATCGAGGCCGGCATCGGGCTCCTTGCTCAGCGGGGAGCCTGCTTCCTCCTATCTCTCTGCCTGCCTCTCTGCCTACTTGTGATCTCTCTCTGTCAAATAAATAAATAAAATCTTTAAAAAAAAATCCTTTAAAAAGAACAGTTTCTTTTCCCTGGATAAATTTATATGGTTCTCAAGCCCATCAGAACTGACACACTCTTTATAAAATAAGTATTTTCCAACGTCCTTTTTTAACATCCTAAAATGAAATTCATAGTCACTAACTACACATTATCTGAATCTTTAAAAATACATTTTATATATAAACATAAGTCATATACAGTTATATGTATTTACATAAATTATATATTTGTATTTCATTACACAAATGCTCAGGCACACTTATACTAGAACACATAATGAAAGTCACTTTTCCCCTTAAGAACAGAATCACTGTGAATGTGATAGCTACAAATATAAATTGATAAGGATGTGTTGTGTTGGTAATTCAAATATCTACAGCTGCTTTGCAACAGATACAAGATTTTTCTAAAATGGTGAACAAACCTTTATAAACAAAATATGAACAATCTTCCTTTCATATACCCAAGTGCAATCCTCCCTAGATATACTCAAGTGCATTCCTAGAAAAATCAGTGTATNCTTATAAACAAAATATGAACAATCTTCCTTTGATATACCCAAGTGCAATCCTCCCTAGATATACTCAAGTGCATTCCTAGAAAAATCAGTGTATATTAAAGCTATGCAAAAAAATACTTAGTGTTTATAAGTTAAAGCAGAATTAAGTTCTAGGCTTAGAAAATTATAAACAAGATCTATATGGATGCCCAGTGGGATATCTGAAACCTGCTTGGGATGTGGGACAATTCATTTTAGAGGAGAGTTTCACACATTGGAAAACATGTAAGCTTCTTTAGCTCAAACCAATTTAATGCTAGATGTGCCCCATACTATTGTGACAACCAAAACTGCCTGCCCCAAGGTGAAGCAGAAGAGGAGGGGATTTGAGAATCACTGCTGTAAACACTGCATGTTTACAAGAGCCCGAGGCTGAAATGAAGAACACAGATAGATAAATAGATAGATGATAGTTACATAGATACACAGATACATAGATATATAGATAGATGTAGGAAGGAAAATAAATTCTTTAAAAAGTCCTAACTAAAATGGCATAGCACAACCTACAATGAACTACTGTAGTCCCAAACATGGTTTAAAAAAAAAAAATTCAGATTTCCAGAAAACGTTTTAAAGATAGTTATGATAATTGCCTCGAGGAAAGGAGAGAATGGGCAGTACCCACAAGACCACACCTTTTCCTATAAGTGAGAGAGTGAGGTTTCTGTGAAAAGAATGGATATTTCCATTGTTATTTACTCTGGGAAAGAAGCTGAATCCAGGACAGGAGTGAGAGAACTGGAAAGCTAGGTTTTTCGCTGAAATGGGGGGAGGGGGTCTCCCTTTCTCTGTAAAGTCCATGGTTTGGCAGCCTAGACTCCAGATAGAAAGGGAAAGCCAGACAGTAACCCAGAGCAGAAAGACAAGCTCACATGTTCATACTAGTGGTAGACAGAAACAAGTCAGAGAAACCCTTTCAAGGATGCCTTGAAAATGACTCAGAACTTGGACCAGGGAATACTGAGTGTAGCCTCAATAATTATTTCTCTGTGTGTTTTTACTGTAATTATTTTATGTGTTATCTTTATTCTGCCTCTTTTTGTTGAACTCTGGTTAAAATGCTATGCTGTGTTAAAAGAAACAAAATCTTGCCATTTGTAAGGACGTGGATGGAACTGGAGGGTATTATGCTGAGCGAAATAAGTCAATCAGAGAAAGACAATTATCATATGATCTCTCTGATAGGAGGAATTTGAGCAGGGAGGGGTCATGGGGGGTAGGGAGGGAAAAAATGAAACAAGATGGGATGGGGAAAGAGACAAACCATAAGAGACTCCTAATCTCACAAAACAAACTGAGGGTTACTGGGGGGTGGGAGGGTAGGGATAGGGTGGATGGGTTATGGACATTGGGGAGGGTTTGCACTATGGTGAGTGCTGTGAAAGGTGTAAGCTGGATGATTCACAGACCTGTACACCTGGGGCAAATAATATTTAATAATATTTAATAATATTATTTATAATATTTAATAATATTTAAATAATATTTTTTAAAAATGCTATGCTGTGGAAAATTAAGAAAAGCATCTGTCTTCTAATTCAGATGGAATACTGACCTAGAGAACAAGAGCAAAAGCAGCAGTTAAACAGAATGACAACATGTCCAAAACAGAAAACTATAATGGGCCTCTTCCTAAACCCAACTGAGAGAGCTCTGACAATGGCTCAGACATAGCCAACAGACACTTTAAGGGCTGGTTCCTGGCATTAAGACAATGGGGACTTGGGGCACCTGGGTGGCTCAGTCAGTATAGCATACAACTCTTGATCTCAGGGTTGTGAGTTTGAGCCCCATGTTAGATGCAGAGATTACTTAAAAATAAAATCTTAAAAAAAAAAAAAAAAGCAGGGGAAGGGTGCCAAGGTGGCTCAGTTGCTTGGGCATCGGACTCTTGTTTTCAGCTTAGGTCATGATCTCTGGGTAGTGAGATGGAGTTCCACATCGGGCTCTGAGCTCAGCAGAGAGTCTGCTTGGGTTTCTCTCTCTCTCTCAAATAAATACATAAAACTTTAAAAAAGAAAAGACATGGGGACTTGAGCTATTGAAATCCAGATATTTAAAAGAATATGTGACCTTATTTTATAAAACATGGTGTTGATGTTCAGACATATTGAACAATATATAGTTAAGTCTTCAATATATGATAATCGTAGTTAATCATGTTAACTACTTAGTAAATACTGTATTAGTTCACGTTGCATTCTAAGCAAGCTCCACCTCAACTTCAGCAATGAGCAAGTGCAAGAAAGAGAAAGGACCAAGCAACAACACCGAGCCGGGCAAAAATAACACTTAAGAGGAACTGACCAAATGATAGGGCTAAACCCCAGAGAGACCTGGATAGCAGCCTAGCTGAAATGGCTTGGGGGTTAGGAGGATACGGCAAACTTATACTTAACTAGGACCAGTTACAATGTCCAAGAACCAAGAATCTAGTCAGTGGGGCACTGCAGCAGACATCTACTGCCAGCAATACCTCGATGTTAGGTGGTAGTGATGCCCCATTTCCGGTGGTTCATCTTGAAACTGCTAAGCATTAGGCAGGCAGATAGAGCCCGAGCCAAGTGCACTGGGTGAAAACCCACTTCCCTAGATGGAACAACATGGTGGAGAGTTAGAAGGAAGGCTGTGACTCAATGGACACACCAGATATGGGACTAAAAGTCCAGATTCTAACTACAAACAGGATTTGTTTGGGAACTGGGATGGATCCGATTGAAGCTGTAGATTGCAAACATTAGCATCTTCCAAGTGAAAAAGTTTGAGGTAGGCATTCTTTACATAATGCAGATTTAGCTTTTCTCAAGTAATCCACGCAAACACTTATTATGTCTTGAGTTGTAAGAACCCTTTTCATATATTCTTAAGAGCAGGTATCTTAACTGACTGCAGCTAGTCAGCTGGATAACCAGAACCTTTACTAGATGGCCCCTGGATGTGAATGATCCTTGTTTGGGTGTGCTGCTCCTTTCAGTAACAAACATAAGAGTTTGGTGTTTTATTATTAAAATTCATGTTATCAAATATATTAACACTTACCATGTGTAAACCAGGAATTTTTGTCTCAGAAAATATGCAACAGCAGCTAAGCATTAGAGATTTTAAGGCACTTATTAAACGACCTAATTAGTACCACAGATTCAAAAATAAGGAAAATCTTGGTAGCTTAAAAACTAGACCATGACTCACATACCCTTTCTAATTCTGATGGCTAACTGTGAATTTAAAGAAGTTGAAACTTCTAGGGCACCTACGTGGCTCAGTCAGTTAAGCATCCAACTCTTGATTTCAGCTTAAGTCATGATCTCAGTGTTGTGAGATCGAACCCAGAGTCGGGCTCTGTGCTCAGTGCACCGTCTGCTTCAGATTCTCTGCCTCTGACCCTGACTCCCCCACCCCTACTCATGCACGCTATGCACACTGTCTCTAAAATAAATAAATAAATAAATAAATAAATAAATAAATAAATAAATAAATAAGTTAAAACTTCTATTAACAGTATCAATGGTTTCCTCTCATTCATACACAAAATTAATACTTTATCTTGGAAACTAGGACAAACACTGAGAACCAAATTTTTAGGGACACCTGGGTGACTCAGTTCATTAAGTGGCTGCTTTCGGCTCAGGTCATGGTCCCAGGACCCTGGGGTTGAGTCCCGCATCCCGCATCCCTCTCACTCTGAATGCTGCTCCCCCTGCTTGTACTCTCCCTTTCTCTGCCAAATGAATAAATAAAATCTTTTTAAAAAAAATTTTTTAACTCAGTACAAGGTTTACATCTAGCAGAATTTCACAGGATCTCAGACTATTCACTAGTTTGGGAAATGTTCAGAGAAAAAGAGTGACAAGGAAGGTGAGTAATAGATAAAAGAGGTAATGAGAGGATTCTTTTCTAGTAAGACTAGACCAGTTCTAGTTTTTGTTCCTCTTCTTCTAAAGAAGGTAAGGCAAAGCGTGAATCATGTCATGTAGTTTTGCTATCCTCCTTGCTCTCTGAATTTTTACAGATACCTAAAGGCAGTCAAATACAAAAGTAATTCACAGCTACCAACCTCAAAGGAGGAAATAACATAAGGATGACATCCCAAAAGAACCTGTCAAGGAAAAAGAGATTTAATTAGAGATGTAGCTTTGAGACTACATAGATATTTTGTCTTTATTCCTTTACATGGAAAGAAACCACGGCAAAGACCTATGACTAAGTAGTAGAACCACTAAAACTTCTAGAAATGTTCTCTCAAAGAAATAAAAAATAATGAATGCCTAAATTTCATCAAAGTTGTTTTATATCACCTCTTATCCCTTATAAAACACCTATAAAGATCTTTTAAAGGATTTGATGGTTTCATAAATTATGTTTATATTTTCCCACTCCTAATATTAAATATTCATTAAATGAATTAACTTACTTGTTCATGTCTTTTCAATGTTTATGAACTTTATTAAAATCCTTTCTATGGGTTTCTTATGATACAAAAACACTACATAACCCAGAATTTTACTTGAGGAAGAAGAAAAAGAAGAAGAGAGAGCTACTTGACAGGCTCAGTCAGAAGAGCATGTGACTCTTGATTTCAGGGTATGAGTTTGAGTCTCACATTGGGTATAGAGATCACTTAAATAAATAAAACTTAAAAAAAGAGAAAAAAAGGAGAGAAACAATTACATTTGCCCCCAAAATTCTTAAACGACTAATTCCACAAGACCCATGATCTGAAATAGTAGCTTCATTGTGAATAAATGCTTTTCAGTCTATCTTTTAAAACATTCTAAACCAAGTATCACTGTATCAGGTACTTCCGGTGCCCTCCCCACACAAGTTCAACCTCATTTTGATTCCAGTGACAGCGGTGGAAGAAACTTCCTGGAAGGCCATACACCCTCACATTGTCAGTGGCACACCTCACGTCTTTCATGGGCTGCCCCCAGGGCTGCTCCAAGTCCACAGAGGATACAGGGAGCCCACTCAGTATGTGCGTGGCCATATAAATTTGGGAGAATGAGTGCTCAGGATTAATCCACAACCAGTGGGGGCCAAGAACAACTGGTAGACAACTGCTCCTTTTAGTTGACCCCTAGGAAGAGAATTCTAAGGGGCATCAAGCCCCAGCTGGGCTTAGCAGTGGATTTGATAATGCAGGCTTATCCTACATTATCCTTTCCTCTTTTTTTTTTTATTAATATTTTTTTTTAAGATTTTATTTATTTATTTGACACAGAGAGAGAGATTACAAGTAGGCAGAGAGGCAGGCAGAGAGACAGGGAGAGGAGGAAGCAGGCTCCCTGCTGAGCAGAGAGCCCGATGCGGGCCTCGATCCCAGGACCCTGAGATCATGACCTGAGCCGAAAGCAGAGGATTTAACCCACTGAGCCACCCAGGCGCCCTTATCCTTTTTCCTCTTTTCTTCAAACTGCCCAGTCTCTCATCCCCACACCCTGGAATTACTACCCAAATAAACTACCTAGACACAATCCCAGTCTTTTTTCTTTTGGGGAGAACCCAAGCCAAGACCATTTATACCAGGAGTAGGCCTGGAAAATAGGATGGTACTCTTGAACTGGATCACTCACAGTCCAGATGGAAATGAGGGCCCTTTACTGGTGATAAGCCCTAGCATATGACATCTCACTAACGTGGATTAAGACACAGTACAAGTGAAAAGAGCTGATTTTGAGCATCTAGTTCCCAATTCTGCATTCAGCGACATCACATAGGTCATTTGAGAACAGCCATAGTTATCCGTATTTACACTACAAAACCTGTCAAAAACTACAAATCAAGGCTTCCCCATCACCTAGCATTCTACTGAAAGGCCTCAATGGTTGGGAAGGCACTAGGGGACTCCTTATTGTATAGAATTTTGGCCAAGACTCCAGTTTTCCGCTTCCTTCTTTCCATACTCCCATTCTTAAGGGTACCTGGTAATACCTTTCCCAGAATTTATGCCACAGATCACCAAATCCCAAGGCTATTCTGGTCCTATGGCACAAATAAGCTGTTTCCAATACCGTCAGCCTTTATCCAAGTACAGGAAGTATATTTTTAGCAATTAGAAAGTTTCTAAATATATATTATATTGCAGTCTGCCAAGGCTCAGGTGAAAATTCCATAAACACAAAAAGGTAATACAGATTAATCATATTCTATTTTTTATAAAATTGTATCATTTGTACTCCCACTACAATCTATTTTCAACTTTTTACTTTCTCAGGGCACATACTATTTGATAAGACAATGGATTTATAGTATGCATAAGTCATTTAATTATACACTCACCTAATAGAAATATTAATTTATTAAATTATTTTTATATAATAAGATCTGTCTACAAACCATAAGAGACTCTTAATCCCAGGAAACAAACTGAGGGTCATTGGCGGGGGAGGGATAGGCGGTCTGAGTGATGGACACTGGGGAGGGTATATGCTATGGTGAGAGCTGTGAATTGTGTAAGACTGATGATTCACAGACCTGCACCCCTGAAACAAATAATACATTATATGCTAATAATAAGATCTAATATACTCTAAGGACAAGACACTTTTATTTCTCCTAGCATTATCATTTATCACACACCAGAGTTACCTTAGCAGAGTTACCAGAATCTAGAACAGAAAAGAGTGATAGTTGATACTCTAACAGAGCCATGATAAACAAGGGGGAGAAAAGGATAGGAATGGGAAATGGGAGATGAGAGAGGGGAGACGACAGATGTAGGATAGAGGTGGAGATGGAAAATGATGGAGATAGAGATGACAAAGATGGAGTTGATGGAGATGGAAATAACAAACATGGAGATGACAGAGATGGAGATGGGACATGGAAATGGGAATAACAGAAATGGAAGTGGAGATGATAGAGAGGGAGATGGTAGAGAGGGAGATGATAGAGATGAAGACAGAGATGAAGATGACAGAGATGGAGATGATAAAGATGGAGATGAGAGAGATGGCAATGATGGAGATGGAAATGACAGAGATGGAGATGATGGAGATGACAGAGATTAAGAGAGAGATGACAGTGATGAAGATGACAAAGACAGAGATGGAAATGAAAGAGGTGGAGACGAGAGAGATGGAGATGGGAGAGGGAGATGATAGAGATGTATATGGAGGTACAGAGAAGGCAAGGATGAGGAGCCTGTTCCAAAACCAATGTTAGAAATTGGTTCTAGGAGGGCACCTGGGTAGCTCAGTTGTTAAGCATCTGCCTTCGGCTGAAGTCATGATCCCAGGGTCCTGGGATTGAGCCCTGCACTGGGCTCCCTGCTTGGTGGGAAGCCTGCTTCTCCCTCTCCCACTCCCCCTGCTTGTGTTCCCTCTCTCGGTGTGTCTCTCTTTGTCAAATAAATAAAATCTTAAAAAAAGAAAAAAAGAAAGAAACAAGGAAATTGGTTCTAGGAAATGCAAAAGGCTCTAGAACCCTGCCCCATGCCACTCCTAATTCCCAAAAATCTTTAAAATGTTTAGGTTTTATTGTAGATACATAGGTGCACCTTACTCAACAGTGAGTAGAATTAGTCTTCCAAGCTCTAAAGCAAGCAGAATTACTCTAAGAAACTCTCTAAAACTCCCAATTCCTTTTTGACTTCAGAGTCATGTTTACTCCCTCTCCCCACCTACCCAGTCAGTCACCAAATCCTAACGACTCTAAATTCTTTCTCTCCCCACTTCCATTGTCCCAAATCAGAACCTTAACAATGGCCATCTGAACTACTGCAATAGCTTTACAAGTGATTTCTCAAGTGTCAGTCTTCTCTATTAGAAGTTAGTCAACTCCACCAATCCATTCTCCATATTTACTATCACAGAGTTCTTTCCAAACTATAATCTGGAGATGCCTGGGTGGGTCAGCTGGTTAAGTATCTGACCGTTGCTTTCAGCTCAGGTCTTGATCAGGATTGTGAGTTCAAGCCCTGCATTGGGCTCCATGCTGGGCATGGGGCCTACTTTAAAAAATAAATTAAGGGCGCCTGGGTGGCTCAGTGGGTTAAAAGCCTCTGCTTTCGGCTCAGGTCATGATCTCAGGGTCCTGGGATCGAGGCCCACATCGGGCTCTCTGCTCAGCAGGGAGCCTACTTCCTCCTCTCCCTGTCTCTCTGCCTGCCTCTCTGCCTACTTGTGATCTCTCTCTGTGTCAAATAAATAAATAAAATCTTTAAAAATAAAAAAATTAAAAAAAATAAAAATAAATAAGAATAAAAAATAAATTAAATAAAATAAAAGTAAAGTAAAAGTAAATTAAATAAAAACACAGTCTGATTTCTTCACCACCCTGCATACAAAGTCTTCAGGGGGATCGGACAATAAACTATAAACTCTTTAATTTGGAATTCAAAGCCTTTTACCAGTCTGGGTTTTCCCTATCTTTCCAAATACCAATCTCCAATTTAAAGCATACAAATATACTAAGGACAAGAGATTTTACTTATCTAAGTAGTTATCTTTCAGGGTAAAAGCATAAAAACACAGAGTATTTGCCAGTTTCTACAGAAATCATACTTTTTTTTTTTCCTCAATGAGCTTCCCCTAAAATACCCTCCAACCAATTCATAAGACTGTCCATTTCCCCACATCCTAGCCAACCCCCTGCATTATCAAACTTATTTCTGGGGATGCCTGGGTGGCTCAGTCAGTTAAAAATCTGCCTTTGACTCAGGTCACAATTCCAGGGTCCTGGGATTGAGTCCCATATCAGGCTCCGTGCTCAGTGGGGAGTCTGCTTCTCCCTCTCTCTTTGCCTGCCACTCTCCCTACTTGTTCTCTCTCCCTCTCACAAATAAATAAATAAAATCTTTTTTTTTAAGATTTTGTTTATTTGACAGAGAGAGACACAGCGAGAGAGGCAGCACAAGCAGGGGGAGTGGGAGAGGGAGAAGCAGGCTTCCCACTGAGCAGGGAGCCCAATGCGGGGTAAGATCCCAGGACCCTGGAATCATGACCTGAGCCAGAGGCAGACACTTAATGACTGAGCCACCCAGGCGCCCCAATAAATAAAATCTTTAAAAAAAAAAAAAAAACCTTTTTATTTCTGCCAATCTGATTGATGAAAAGTGGTCTCTTTTAAAAAATAAAATTTTTATCTTTAACAATTTTACCTTTAATTATGAGTAATTTTAGGACTGTTTCATTTGTATGCAAATCCATCTGTATATCATTTCCCATACAAGCTTTGTTGTTCTCTGTTATTTTTCCATTGACTGTTTTCATATTTAACTGTAAGCCCTATATATATGAAGGAAATTAGTTCATCTTATACAGATGTTGTCAATCTTTCCTGTTACTCTATCACTTAGGGTGTTTCTTACTAGGCAGAAATTTAAATTTTCCATGTAATCCAACATACAAATCCTCCCCTATGGACCTGGGTTTTGGATCTTACCTGAATAACATTCCCAACTCCAAGATAATGAAGAAGATTATAACGATGACAATGTGAACTATCTAATCATCTAGTACTTCTGATTTTTTAATATAATTATACCTTCTTCTAGGACTTCTAGTTTTGGATATTTAAATTTTACCCATCTGCAATTGATTCTTATGAAAGAAATGAGGTAGAACCCAATTCTTCTTCCTCCAAATGTATAGCTAAGTGTACCAACATAATTTTCTTTTTTTTCCAACATAATTTTCTGAACAATTCTTTTCCTAATTTGAAATGAGTCGTATTATACACTCATTTCATATACATATATATATATATATATGTACAGAGAGAGATATCTATTTAGGAGTTTCTATTCTGTTGATTCATAAGGCAAACTTTTTCAAATATAAATCAATAGCTCTATAAAGGCTATTTTTATACATTCCCATTTGAATATCTCTCAGGACTGGTCACTCATTATTATTTTTCACAATTTTATCAGCTGTTCACACATATTTGTTTTCCACATGAACTTTAGAATCAGCTTATTCAGCTCCCAAAAATCCTGTTAATACTTCAAGATTGTACTAAATATATGGAACAATTTAGGAAAACTTGAACTTCATAAAAACAAGGACTATCTTTATATATTCAAGGTATCTTTCATTCACGTCAGTACAGCTCTAAAGTTTTCTTCCTTAGTGTGCTCTACATTTCTCATTAAATTCATTCCAATTTATTTTCTCTTTTGTTACTATTATAGGTTTGATTTTTACCTTTCTTTTACTCTCAGGTAAAAGAAGATTGAACAAATTAAATGCCATCAGTTTATGGCAATTATCACTACCAGTCTGTGCACAGCCCCTCTCTTGTTACTTTCCTTTTTCTTTTTTTTTTTTTTTTTTTTTTTAGAGTTTATTTATTTGAGGGGCACCTGGGTGGCTCAGTGGTTAAGCATCTGCCTTTGGCTCAGGTCAGGTCCTGGAATCGAGCCCCCCATCGGGCTCGCTGCTCAGCAGGAGGCCTGCTTCTCCCTCTCCCATTCCCCCTGCTTGTGTTCCCTCCCTCTCTCTCTCTCTCTGTGTGTCAAATAAATAAATAAATAAATAAATCTCTTTTCTTAATTATTTTATTTTAGGGAGAGAGAGAGAACGCATGAGTAGAAGCAGGAGCAGAGGAAGAGAATCTCAAGCAGCCTCTGCACTAAGCATGGACCCTGATGTGGGGCTCAATCTCACCACCCTCAGATCATGACCTGAGCTGAAATCAACGGTCAGATGCTTAAACAACGGAGCCACCCAGACACCCTCTTGTTACTTTCTTCTATCCCTTGACACCCATCTAAGATGCTCAAAGTATTTCTTTGTGTTTGAATTTGTTCTGGAAAAAATGTGTATTGTTTTGTATCAATATGCTTTAATGCACCTAAATGGTATTGGTGTCATATAGCTCATTGTTTCATAAGATATATGGTTCTCAGCACCACGATTTTATAATTCATTTGTGTATCTATGTTTTTCACTTCTAATTATTGTATAAATCTCCATCATGTGCATCCACCATATTTAAACTGTCTACTTTCACCAAAATAGACTCCCAACTTGCCTTCAACCCCCCTACCATAAAAAAACATTACAACAAATACCACTGTGGTAATAGGAAAATGTTATGAACTGAAATGAACAAACCCAAAATCTCAGTGCTTAACAAAGTAGGTTTGTTTCTTGCTCATGTAACAGTCTACTATAGGTATTTCTGGGAGGTGAATCTCTTTCCTTCATGTGGTGGTACAGACAGATTACATAATTTGCCCAGGATCACACAATAAATAGTATAGCCATAATTCAAATCTAAGCTGTCTCATTCCAGAATCTGTGCTTTTAATCACCCTGCTACGCATGTCCCTTCATGACATGTGTAAGAATTTGCAGTGTTATCTTTATTATGAATTAAGATCTCATATTGTGTTGGATATTAAACTATTGTCCCTCGGGTCTAAATGTACTGCTCCCATACTTTGTTTTGTAAAACTGGAGCTGGAACTCAGCAAATTATTCTCCTTTGCCAGCTGGCTTACTGTTAGGTTCTTCCAAGGACACTGGAAGGCAAGAGAGTAAGTAGAATTCCCTGCTTCCTATTTCCCTGCTATTCATACAGCTCAGCCCAGTAATGGTTCTTCATCCCATCAGCAACGGCTCTTCCAGGGTCAGCTCCTCTATATTCCCACAGGTGACCTCTCTGTAACCCCATCCTGGCAGTATTCTCCCTTCAGATGACTGGGTCCCAGCTCTACCAGGACCTGCTCCATGCTTGAGAATTCTAAGAACTCCAACATCTTCCCTTTGCTCTCCCACGGGTGTTTCCTCCGATTTCCTTTGGTTTTTAGCTCTCTGACACAATATAGCCATTTCCCAAGAGTGAATTATCTTTATTGAACCTCCTAGTATGGTTTCTGATTTCTTGACTAGACTCTGATGTACGTATGCAGTCGATTCTTGTTAATTATGCAATAAAGTCACCACAAACACTAAATTAGCAATACTGAACTATTGATCCTAGGAGAAATATAGTTCCCGTGAATCTGTGGTCACAATATTTCCAATGATCAATACCTACACCTTGTTTTATGTGTGTCTCTGTTTAAAGATACCTTATTTAGTATATATCATTAATTAAGAACACTGAATTCTCAGTAAATGGTACTATATAATTCATGTCTGAGTGAAATTATCTGATACAAATATTTTTTCCATAAAGCACATCACAGCCTCCTTGTGCTTAAAAACACTAGACAGCACTTCAACACTATGCATCGGGGCCATTTTAAACAATGAGGTCACCATCAAAACACACAAAAATGCAGGAAACTTGGCTCCAAACAGGCTGCAAATAGGACACATTTATAGCACGAGCGCTGAAACAAGAGCATTGCCTTGTTCAGCTGCGAACATGCTCCTGCTCATCAGGCAAATGAAATACCTCCCAATTCTATACACATTGGTGAATGACTACAGAAGCACTGTGAATATCGATTTAGCTTTAGAAACAACTTTTAGCAAGTAGATGAGTTCGCAAATACAGAATCTGAACAATGAGAATCAGCTAACACACATGGCCTGTCTCCAAAATCTCTAAGCAGTTTCATTGGTGTACATGTAACATTAAGGCTTTTTAATATGTCTTAATATTTTGTCTGATAAATCCCCACCCTTTGCTTTTTGTTAAGGCTGATTTACTTAACAAAATTTATCAAATTCCTCAAAAATACAACTATAATTTTAACTGGAATTGCAATTAATTTGTACATTCATTAAAGGAAAATTGACATATGTTTATTAAGTTGTCTTATCCAATATGGGATATCCCTCCATTTATTCAGCTAATTTTGTCTTAGTGTTTCAAAGTTTTTGTCATTTAGATTTTGCCATTTAGATTATATT
Organism: Ailurus styani; assembly: GCA_002007465.1. Lineage (NCBI taxonomy): Eukaryota > Metazoa > Chordata > Mammalia > Carnivora > Ailuridae > Ailurus > Ailurus styani. The sequence continues at coordinate 6,829,986 of LNAC01000047.1, read as the reverse complement.
CTAGATATTTTAGAGATATTTTTATATTGTGAATAAATTTTCAAATTACATATTCTAGTTGGTTATGACAAGTGTAAAGAAATGCTATTCATTTTTGTAAGTTGATCTCATACCTGGAAATCTTGCAGAATTCTCCTTCACTTTACATTTCTCAGTTGATTCCTATGTCATCTACAAATGACAACAGTACCCTTCTCTTTCTAGCAGACATACTGGCCTGGACCACCCTGCTGAACTTGTTTCTTTTCTTCAAAGCCAGATCAAACATTACCTTCTTTGACAAGTCTTACCCAAATGCCTGGCCTTACACACAATTATCAATGAGCCCTCCTTGCTCTCCACCCAAGCTGAATGCCAAGTTAAATGTGTCAGCCAAATGCTTCTACAGCACTTTCTACATATCTCTATTCTACTACTCAGCACACTGCATTGAAGTTACCTGTTTACATATTTCTCCACAAAAGAATAAGCTCTACCATATCTTACTCACACTTATACACCTAGCACCAAAGATGGCACCTAGCACTAATACTCAAGCAACAGTTAAGTGAATAAATGGAGTAGGCCAAAATATTGCACACTTCTCAGCACATGCAGAGAACAAATCAGTATTAATATAATCACTTATATGAGTAACTCATGTTAAACAGGTTTCTCAAATTCAGTATATACAAGTACAAAATCATAAAAATTATGCAAAATGAAAATAAAACCCAATCATGCTTCTTTTTTTCAATTAGTACTTTCGGTTATGATGCTTAAGAACTAACCAAGTTGGGCGCCTGGGTGGCTCAGTGGGTTAAAGCCTCTGCTTTCGGCCCAGGTCATGATCTCAGGGTCCTGGGATCGAGGCCCGCATCGGGCTCTCTGCTTGGCAGGGAGCCTGCTTCCCCCTCTCTCTGTCTGCCTGCCTCTCTGCCTCCTTGTGATCTCTCTCCCGCTGTGAAATAAATAAATAAAAATCTTTAATAAAAAAAAAAAAAAAAAAGAACTAACCAAGTTTAGGGTGCCTGGGTGACTCAGTCGGTTAAGTGTCTGTCTTCAGCTTAGGTCATGATCCCAGAGTCCTAGGATCAAGCCCCATAACAGGCTCCCTGCTTAATGGGCAGTCTTCTTCTCTCTCTTCCCCTCCCCTGCTGGTGCTCTCTCTCTCTCTCTCAAATAAATAAATTGAATTGGGGCGCCTGGGTGGCTCAGTGGGTTAAAGTCTCTGCTTTCGGCTCAGGTCATGATCTCAGGGTCCTGGGATCAAGTCCCGCATCGGGCTCCCTGCTCAGCGGGGGGCCTGCTTCCTCCTCTCTGCCTACTTGTAATCTCTCTCTGTCATATAAATAAATAAAATCTTAAAAAAATAAAATAAAAATAAATTGAATCTTAAAAAAAAAGAACTAAGCAAGTTCACAGATTACAAAGGAAACATTAAATGAGCTTATAATTAATAGTTCACTAATATATGCTTTTCCCCACAAATTTCTAGGAAATCTGTAATATTTTAAAAACAGTGAAAATACAAGCACTCTACAAAAGACAATCTCCTCTGAATTTTCAACTCTAAAAAAGAAAAATTAAATATAATTCTGAGATAACACCTTCTTAAAACATTTTTTCCAAAAAAATTTAAAATTTCTCACTTTAACAGTTAAATTTAACTGCAAAATAAAGCAAATTTTCCATTAACATGAAATATAAACAGTAAAGAATTATTAGTCACAAAAATTAAGGGCTAAAACTTAAGAGACTAGGAGTCTCACCAAACTACAAAAATGGTTCTAGAGTTAAACAAACACTTATGGTATCTATAATTATAACAGCTAATAGTTACTGAGGATTTATTATGTCAGACACTATGTTAGCACTTCAGATACAATGTAATGCTCACATCTATAAATTACAAATTGTATAGAATGTAATGGTCACATCTATAAATAAGATACTATTAGACTATTAGATGAGAAAACCTAAACTCAAAGGGATTTATTTGCTGAAGACACAAAGCTAATTCGTGGAGATGTGGTTTAATTGACTCTACAGACCTTCTACTAACCACTAAGCTCAAGTAAGGAAGCACCTCTATCCTGAGATTAAAGGCAAGGACCAAAATATCTTCCTTAATTGCTTATCCTAGTCCCCAAATTCCTGCCTTTAAAGGCTTCAAGATAGAACCAGTGAAAGACTGAAGATATTTAAAGGAAAAAGTTACTCAAAAAGGACTAGACCAGAGGGGTGCTGGGTGGCTTAGTCAGTTAAGCATCCAACTCTTGATTTCAGCTCAGGTCATGATCTCGGGGTTGTGAGATCAAGCTCCGCATCAGTTCCTCGATGAGCACGGAGCCTGCTTAAGATTCTCCCTCTATTTCTTTCCCTGTGCCCCTCCCTTCAACCCACACTTGCGCGCTTGCTCGCTCGCTCTCTCTTAAAAAAAAAAAAAATGACAACAACAAAAAAAGGACTAGACCAGAGAATGAGATACTGGGCAGCCAAAGGCCAATAAACTGAGGTGATGAAGGGGCACGAAATGAAAAACACAAAATTCTAATATATTAACCTTTTTAAGCATCTATTACTGCCTGCTTTAGAGTTTTACAAAATTTGTCTGCCTCTTTGGCAATATGGCAGGATATTAGTAAGTAATACAAAGATAATATGGTATAGGCAAAAAACTGTTCTCCCATCCTTCCTTCTTAAAAGAGAAATTTTCATAGTACAAGTGTGGAAAATAAGATGAAAATATGAACTATTAAGCAGACTTTCAATATTATGTTTACCAAGTATTTTTTTTTTAATTTTATTTTTATTATTTGCCCAAGGGGTACAGGTCTGTGAATCATCAGGCTTACATCTTTCACAGCATTCACCAAAGCACAAACCCTCCCCAATGTCCATAACCCATCCACCCTATCCCTACCCTCCCACCCCCCAGTAACCCTCAGTTTGTTTTATGAGATTAGAAGTCTCTTATGGTTTGTCTCCTTCCCCATCCCATCTTGTTTCATTATTTTTCCCTCCCTACCCCCCACAACCCCCCACCCTGCCCCTCAAGTTCCTCATATCAGAGAGATCATATGATAATTGTCTTTCTCTGATTGACTTATTTCGCTCAGCATAATACCCTCCAGTTCCATCCATGTCGTTGCGAATGGCAAGATTTCGTTTCTTTTGATAGCTGCATAATATTCCATTGTATATATATACCACATCTTCTTTATCCATTCATCTGTTGATGGACATCTAGGTTCTTTCCATAGTTTGGCTATTGTGGACATTGCTGCTATAAACATTCGGGTGCACGTGCCCCTGAGGATCACTACCTTTGTGTCTTTAGGATAAATACCCAGTAGTGCGATTGCTGGGTCGTAGGGTAGCTCCATTTTCAACTTTTTGAGGAATCTCCATACTGTTTTCCAGAGTGGCTGCACCAGTTTGCATTCCCACCAACAGTGTAGGAGGGTTCCCCTTTCTCCGCAACCTCGCCAACATCTGTCATTTCCTGACTTGTTGATTTTAGCCATTCTGACTGGTGTAAGGTGGTATCTCGCTGTGGTTTTGATTTGTATTTCTCTGATGCCGAGTGATGTTGAGCACTTTCTCATGTGTCTGTTGGCCATTTGGATGTCTTCTTTGGAGAAATGTCTGTTCATGTCTTCTGCCCATTTCTTGACTGGGTTATTTGTTTTATGGGTGTTGAGTTTGAGAAGCTCTTTATAGATTTTGGATACTAGCCCTTTATCTGATATGTCATTTGCAAATATCTTCTCCCATTCTGTCAGTTGTCTTTTGGTTTTGTTGACTGTTTCCTTTGCTGTGCAAAAGCTTTTAATCTTGATGAAGTCCCAATAGTTCATTTTTGCCCTTGCTTCCCTTGCCTTTGGTGAGGTTCCTAGGAAGAAGTTGCTGCGGTTGAGGTCGAAGAGGTTGCTGCCTGTGTTCTCCTCGAGGATTTTGATGGATTCCTTTCTCACATTGAGGTCTTTTATCCATTTTGAGTCTATTTTTGTGTGTGGTGTCAGGAAATGATCCAGTTTCATTGTTCTGCATGTGGCTGACCAGTTTTCCCAACACCATTTGTTGAAGAGACTGTCTTTTTCCCACTGGACATTCTTTCCTGCTTTGTCGAAGATTAGTTGACCATAGAGTTGAGGGTCCATTTTTGGGTTCTCTATTCTGTTCCACTGGTCTATGTGTCTGTTTTTGTGCCAGTACCATACTGTCTTGATGATGACGGCTTTGTAATAGAGCTTGAAATCTGGAATTGTGATGCCGCCAACTTTGCTTTTTTTGTTCAACATTCCTTTGGCTATTCAGGGTCTTTTCTGGTTCCATATAAATTTTAGGATTATTTGTTCCATTTCTTTGAAGTAAATTGCTGGTATTTTGTGTTTACCAAGTATTTTTAATGACATGGACAATACTTTCTCTATAACATTAAGTCTAAAAAGGCCCAAAATTTAAAATTGTATAGATGTTTTCTAAAATTTACAGAAGTATGCAGAGACAAAAAAAGACTTCAAAGAAACACTGAGGGATGCCTGGGTGGTTCGGTTGATTAAGCATCTGCCTTCGGCTCAGTCATGATCCCAGTGTCCCCAGATCCAGTCCTGCATCGGACTCCTTGCTCAGTGGGGAACCTGTTTCTCCTCCTACCTGTTGCTCCCCAGGTTCTCCCGCTCTCTGCCGCTCCCCCTGCTTGGGCTCACGTGCACTCTCTCTCTCTCTTTCTCTGACAAATACATAAACAAAATCTTTTAAAAGGAGAGAGAGAGAAAGAATTATTTAGAGAAGGTAACTTTTTAGAGGGAGGTGGAGCGGAGGGAAAGGGAGAGAGAGAGAAAGAATCTTAAGCAGGTTCTATGCTCAGCACACAACGCAACTCAGGCTTCAATTTCAGAATCCTAAGATCATGACCTGAGTCAAAATCAAGAGTCTGATGCTTAACTGACAGCCTCAAGAGAAAATATATATCCTTTCATTTTTATCTTTACATCAGGATTTCTAGGCCAGTGATTTGTCAAATGCAATTTTGGCAAAAACACTAGAGGACACCCTATCAGTACCTAATCTAATGGTTTCCAACTAAAATTGGGTCCTGCATCAGGACTGCTAAACCTCACCCCTAGAGTTTCTGAATCAGTACATAGATACTGCATTTCCTTTTTTTAAGATTATTTACTTATTTGAAAGAGAGAGAGAGCTCAAGCATTTAAGGGGGAAGGGGAGTGAGAGAGGGAGAGAGAAACCCAAGCAGACCGCATGCTCAGCTCAGAGCCCAGCTCGGGGCTCGATCTAATGCCCCTGAGATCACGACCTGAGCCAAAAACCAAGAGTCTAACTCTCAACTGACTGTGCCACCCAGGAGCCCCAGACACTGCATTCCTAACAAGCTCCCAGGTGATGCCCATGCTGCTGGTCTGGGAGCTACACTCTGAGAATCAGTGGTCTAAAAAATTACATCTAATTATTACATATGGATGTATTTATATACATACATTTAATTAACATGTAATGTGATCTTTATCATTTTATTTATTTTATTTGTTATTTTCTATTTAATTTACACTCTAATTATTAATAATTACAGCTGTGTGGTAATTTATACACTCCATAGTTACTTAGATTTTTTTAGATCTACCTGTTGTTATGTGGTATTTTATTCCACACTAAAACAAAACAAACAGGGTGCCTGGGTGGCTCAGTGGGTTAAAGCCTCTGCTTTCGGCTCAGGTCATGATCTCAGGGTCCTGGGATCGAGGCCTGCATAGGGCTCCCTGCTCAGCGGGGAGCCTGCTTCCCCCCCCCCTCTCTGCCTGCCTCTCTGCTTCCTTGTGATCTCTCTCCCTCTGTGAAATAAATAAATAAAATCTTTTAAAAAAATAAAAAATAAAAAAAATAAAACAAAACAAACAAAAAATACAGGCCATCTGTATATTTGACTAATAGAATGAGAAAACAAATCTGGCTTAACTACTACCCATGACTAATCTGGTAAAAGCTGACAAGAGTCTGCTTTCCAGAGACAATGTTTCTTCCTTTGAAGTTTCCTTATTAATTTCTAAATGTCACAAAATAAACAAAAAGCCATTAATAAGAAAAGCAGGAATGTGGAGGGAATCTAATTTTTTTTTTAAAGATTTTTGTTTATTTGACAGAGAGGGAACACAAGCAGGGGGAGCAGGAGAAGGAGAAGCAGACTCCCCACTGAGCAGGGAACCCAGTGTGTGGCTCCAGCCCAGGACCCCGGGATTATGACCTGAGCTGAAGGCAGATGCTTAACGACTGAGCCACCCAGGCTCCCCAGGAATCTAATTTTTAAAAATAGAGTTTTAGGGGGAAATGAAAAGATAAAGTAATCTCTGGCACTTTTCCTACTCTTCTTTCTCACTGCCTCTCTAAAGGTACCAGAAATTACTCCCCATGAAACCCCACCCACTTTAAGTTCTATTCAAAAGAGAATCTCCATCACAGAATGACAAGATGACCATCCTACATCATGTGACAAATGTCAGCATAACGTGCTGGTGGGAGAAAAAAACAAACATTTACAGATCTACTGACTTGTTAAATGAAACATGTCTTGATGTGTTTACTCTCTAGCCTGCATTTTCAAAGTTCTTTTGCAGTACATTTCTAAATATTCTAAAGGAAAAACAATAAAGACAATCTAATTTTTTGAATACTGTGTCTGTTCTAATTTAACTTCTACGCTGTAATTCAAAAAATATGATATGCAGGAAGCACATTAATATCCCTTTGTGATTTTTCTGGTAAGAAAACTATAAACTGTGTACAGTATAATTTTGAAGGAACTTAATGGTCAGAATATAATAATTTGGCTTACTTCCTCAGTGACTACTGACATATTAAGACCAAATATGAAAGTCATGGTACAAGTTTGTATTCTAAGAAAAGAATCAGTATCAAGATTTGGCAATCCTTTTGGGGTGATGAAATGTTTTGGAGCAACACAGAGGTAGGGTTGCACAACACCATAAATATACTAAATGCCACTGAAGTGTTCGCTTTACAATGGTTAATTTTATGTCAATGTCACGTCAATTTTTTAAAAAACACATAAAAGCAAAATAAAAGATTGGTTTTTCACAAGACAACTTTCACAGTTTTCAAGTCCTTTTAAGATTCTTGTTCTTAGGGGCGCCTGGGTGGCTCAGTCACTGGGCGTCTACCCTCGGCTCGGGTCATGATCCCAGAGTCCTGGGATCGAGCCCTACATCGGGCTCCCTGCTCAGCAGAAGGCCTGCTTTTCCCTCTCCCACTCCCCCTGCTTGTGTTCCCTCTCTCGCTGTGTCTCTCTCTGTCAAATAAATAAATAAATAAATAATCTTTAAAAAAAAGAAAAGGATTCTTGCTCCTACATGAACAGACATTTCTGCAAAGAAAACATCTAAATGGCCAACAGACACATGGAAAATTGCTCAACATCACTCAGCATCAGGGAAATACAAATCAAAACCCAGTGAGATACCACCTCCCACCAGTCCAAATGGCTAAAATTAACAAGTCAGGAAACGACAGGTGTTGGCAAGGATGCGGAGAAAGGGGAACCCTCCTACACTGTTGGTGGGAATGCAAGCTGGTGCAGCCACTCTGGGAAAGAGTATGGAGGTTCCTCAAAAAGTTGAAAATAGAGCTACCCTACGACCCAGCAATTGCACTACTGGGTATTTACCCCAAAGATACAAATGTAGCGATCCGAAGGGGCACCTGCACCCTAATATTTATAGCAGCAATGTCGACAATAATCAAACTATGGAAAGAGCCCAGATGTCCATCAACAGATGAATGGATAAAGAAGATGTGGTATACATATACAATGGAATATTATGTAAAATGAAATCTTACCATTTGCAATGATGTGGATGGAACCAGAGGGTATTACGCTAAGTGAAATAAGTCAATCAGAGAAAGACAATTATCATATGATCGCACTGATATGAGGAATTTGAGAAACAAGACAGAGGATCATAGGGGAAGGGAGGGGAAAATGAAACAAGACAAAACCAGAGAAGGAGACAAACCATAAGAGACTCTTAATCTCAGGAAACAAACTGAGGGCTCCTTGAGGGGAGGAGGGCAGGAGGGTGGGGTGGCTGGGTGATGGACATTGGGGAGGGTATGTGCTATGATGAGTGCTGTGAATTGTCTAAGACTGATGAATCACAGACCTGTACCCCTTAATACATTACATGTTAATTTTAAAAAAATGATTCTTCCTCCCGACATTTTACAAGAGAAAAAAACATAAAATGTTGCACTTATTATGTATAAACCCAGCGAGCAAATAACTTGGAATGATAATCTCCCAAAAGCATTTACTTTGATTCGTGTCCCCCACCCACTTAGTTCTTCACTTACTCTCCCTTCTCTTTCGAAAGCACAGTCCCTGTCCAAGTTCACAGGTTACTCATAATTTCAGGGGGGGAAAAAAATCTCATAAAATTCTGAGTAAAAGTTTACACATATTAGGGCTAAAAAGCAGAGAAGTAAGCAGGTTACTTTTAACTATATCAGATTCAAATGCCTTGTATCTTTCAAAATAAATACAAAGTTATGCCCTCGTTGGCCCTTTTCTTGGGAATATTTTAAAAGAATGTTGACATCTTGTTAAACTTTGATTTTACCTACAATTTTTACACAGCCACACTATCAAACACGTGCATGAATAAAGACATTTTCACATATGCGAAGTTGAAAGTTGTATTTCCCCTCTCATTAACCCTTTCTGAGGAAGCTACTATAGTACATGCGCTCCTAAACTGAGAAAGTAAACAATGAAAGAGGACAATGTGGTCCAGCAAACAATAAAACACATTACAGAGAGAACTGAAGGAAGAGCCCAAGATGACTGGTGAGCAGTAGGTTTAAGAGCAACTGGTCCAGATTAGAGCAGAGGACAGAAGGCTCTAGAAGGCATACTGGATAAAAGGAAGGAAGGAAAGGAGAAAGATAGGAAGGAGAAAGGGGGGTGGGGAGAAGAGATGGCAAGAGAGAGGGAAAGAAATCTATTATCTGACATGTTTAAGTATAATGAGAGATTAATAGTTCTGTCCGAGAATTTACAGATGAATTAGTGACAATCTTATAGAAAATTAAACAGACAAAAAAGAATAATATAATCATTAATGCCTGGGGAAAACAAAGATTCTAGTAGAAAGGAAATGTAATCATGGTATACTATGTGGTTTAGCTATGAATGAATAATAAGCACATAATCACAGTAATATGAACACTGAATATTGTTTGAACAAAATATCATCATATAATTTAAAAGGTAATATTTTTAAAAAGCTAAAGGCTATATACTAAAAAAAATCAAGAGATAAAACCTCAAGCTAAAAATTCAAGAAATAATAGTATAAGAATAGTGTTTAGAACACTAGAATTGGGGCACCTGGGTGGCTCAGTTGGTTAAGCAATGCCTTCAGCATGGTCATGATCCTGGAGTCCAAGGACTGAGTCCCACATTAGGCTCCCTGCTCAACGGGGAGTCTGCTTCTCCCTCTGACCCTCCCCCCTCTCATACTCTCTCTCTCTCTCTCTCTCTCTCTCTCTCTCTCTCTCTCTCTCAAATAAATAAATAAAATCTTAAAAAAAAAAAAGAACACTAGAACTAAGAGATACCTGGCTGGCTCAATCGTAGAACATGTGACTCTTGATCTGAGGGTGTGAGTTTGAGCCCCGCATTGGGTGTAGAGATTACTTAAAAATAAAATCTTTAAAATAAAAACAAAGCTGCAATTAAATACCAGAATGAAAAATGATAAAGAGTTAAATGTGGTTATTATATCTGGAGAATGAGACGGGGGAAGGAGAAGCATGGGGGCGGGGAATTTTTTTCATTAAAAATCTTGTCATACTAGTTTGCTTTTTTTTTTAATTAAAGTATAGGTGACACATATTAGTTTCAGGTGTACAACATAGTAGTTCAACAATTATATACATTACAAAATGCTCATCATCATAAGTGTGGTAACCATGTGTCACTATGCAAAACTACTGGATTATAAGGGACCAACCGCTCATGCTCTATATCACGTGAAGTCAATTACAGGAAGAATCATCACCTACAGACCCCAAGAGAAGCACTCTCAACAGCAAAGACTCATGATTACAGGGCGAACAGGGAAAAATGGACACTGCATCTCCTACAAGAAACTGACTAACCTAGTAACTCAGCCAATGAGAAACTGTTATCACCCTGAACTCTTGTTTTTCTCCAGTGAACTTTGGTTCAAAACGTCTTCCAACTTGTCCTTCATAAAATAACACTCCTCTTCTTTCTTTTCTAGACTTGCCTGTCTTTGCAGTAGCTTGCATGTCCCAAATTGCAAGTGCAATTCTCTGTTATTCCCAAATAAATCCATTTTGCTGATTAAGAAAAAAAACACCTATTACAACATTATTGACTATATTCCCTATGCTGTACTTTTCCATCCCTGTGACTTATTGATAACTGGAAGTTTGTACCTCTTAACCTCCTTAACCTATTTCACCCAACCCCCCATCCCATCCCCTCTGGCAACCATTTGTTTGTTCTGTACACTTATGAGTCTGTTTCTCTTTGTTGTTGCTGTTTGTTCATTTGTTTTGTTTTCTAATTCCACATACAAGTGAAATCCTATGGTATGCATCTTTCTTTATCTGACTTATTTCACCTAGCATAATACCCTGTAAGCCCATCATGCTGTCACAAACGACAAGATTTCATTCTTTTTTATGCCTAAGTAATATTCCATTGTGTATATGTACCACATCTTCATCCATTCATATATTGATGGATACTGAGCTGCAATAAACCTAACAGTGCATTTGTCTTTTATACTAGTTTGGGTTTTTTTTATTTTATTTAATAATTATTTTAGAGAGACAGAACATGAGTGAGGGAGGGGTAGAAGGGCAGAGGGATAGAGAAGAATCTCAAGCAGACTCTGCACTGACCATAAAGCCCTACATGGGGCTCAATCTCATGACCCTGAGATCACGACCTGAGCCAAAACCAAGAGTCAGATGCTTAACCAACTGAGCCACCCAGGTGCCCCTATACTAGTTTGCTTTTAACAAGTGTTTGTATCATTAGATAAAAAGTAAAGCTTACTTAAAAAACCTTATTTACAGATTTCTATGACACCAACTATTGGGCTTGTATTTTAAAAATCAAACATGGGCGCCTGGGTGGCTCAGTCAGTTCCGTGTCTGCCTTCGGTTCAGGTCATGATCCCAGAGTCCTGGGACTGAGCCCTGCATTGGTCCCCCTGCTCATGGGGGAGCTGCTTCTCCCTCTGACCTTCCCCCAACTCATGCATTCGCACACATGCTCTCTCTCTCCTAAATAAGGAGATAAAATTTTTTAAGAATAAAAAATATAATTAAAATCAAACAAAAGTAGTAAGTTATATAAAACAATTATCTAGGGGCATCTGGCTGGCTCAGTCATTGGGCATCTGCCTTCGGACCCCACGTTGGGCTCCCTGCTCAGCAGGAAGCCTACTTCTCTCTCTCCCACTCCCCCTGCTTGTGTTCCCTCTCTCACCATCTCTCTCTGTCAAATAAATAAATAAAATCTTAAAAATAAATAAATAAAACAATTATCTAAATGTGCTTAAATTAAAACATGCTTACAAGTTAGTAGATATTTAGTCATTTAATTTAAAATCTTGTTTGAGTATATAAATGGGATGTGGTCTTAGGAAAAAAGTGTCATAAAAAATTACAAAAAATCATAATCCTTAAAACCATTCTTGACTTAATCCTCTCGATCAGTAAAAACCTCACCCAAACTGAGAAGTCCTTTTTGCATGTTGTAAGCACTTCTTATTTTTTTTTTCTAATTTTATTTATTTATTTGACACACACAGAGAGAGATCACAAATAGGCAGAGAGGCAGGTAGAGAGAGAGGAGGAAGCAGGCTCCCTGCTGAGCAGAGAGCCCGATGCGGGCCTTGATCCCAGGACCCTGAGATCATGACCTGAGCCGAAGGCAGAGGCTTTAACCCACTGAGCCACCCAGGCGCCCGTAAGCACTTCTTATTGACATAACTTTTTTTTACTTTATTTTTTCAGTGATCCAAGATTCACTGACATAACTTTCTAATTAAAAATGCACAATTTTAGGATAAAAAAAAGTAACTCATTTCAAAGCTCATCGGTAACAGAATGGCCTAAATCTTACTATATATTTACTTATATAATGAGTCAACAACACAAAAATGGGCAGTTTTGTAATCAAGATAGAGTATGAAATTAGATAAAATGTCTTTTAATACTGTCTCTCTCACAACATATTACTTTCTCATTATTTTTTCATTTGTCCATATAACTCTAGAATACCTGAGTATTAAAACTATGCAACATATAAAGAAAATATTTAGAATTAGGTTAAAGATGACAAATTGAATACAGCCTTATCTTCTCTTCCGCTAGACTCCATTAAAATTATAGCATTGAGCAAATAAGATGAGCTCCTAAATGGTCACAGAGGAAACACACCATACCTGGAACAGTGTTTATGGGGGAAATGCTCGGAGATCGTAACAGTAGTAGGTTCACAGTCCCCGCTGCCCACTACATAACTAAAAATGTAATCCACTCACTATACAGCATATTTACTTCAAGAAGAAAATATTAAATAATGCAGAAAAAATTGTAAAGAGTTACCCATGTACCTATATCACATGTGTTTAAGTTTTTAATTAAAAAATAGTAAAGTTCAGCCTTAGAAAAGCTGAGATTAAAAAATAAAGTGGCCTACATAAAATTTCATTGAAAAATTGCTACTATAATTACAATTCATAATGTTTTATTTTTCCCAAAAGGGTAAAAGTCAAATAATAAATCTACTTAAATGTATCAAATTTGAATGTTGCATTTCAAATATAATATATCTATAATAAAATTCTGGATTCCCCAATACTCACCCCCCATTCCTAGATCTCCTATCCACCCATACCCCACCTTGGTGACATTATGCAGTATCAATGAGGCTGTTCTCCACTCAGAGAGGAGCCACAAGAAGGACTTCGGTGGTATGCATTCCCTTCTATTGCTCAAAACAATTCAATTCTGGTCCTAAATGTGCACTTACCACTCAGCAAAATAAGAAATGGACTCACCTTTCTTGGGAAGTACATACTTAGACACACCTTCCTTATAAAAGAGTTTAACAACATCTTTTGTTATTGGAGCAGGTTCCCCACAAATACCCCACTACTGGCTTCTCTACCACTCCAAGAGTCTTATTCCTTCCTACCCTATTTATTCTTTTCTTCCTGAGAGGCATTCTGGAAAACTTTCTCCATCCTACTACACTGCCACTGATGTTTTAGTAACACTTATAAGGAAACATTCTGGGTAGCTCCATGGTGGCCAGAACCTAAATTTGGTTCTGGTCTTAAGAGATTAAAAATATAAAAGAAGCCAGGGCCCAATCCTTCAGGAACTTACAGTTTCTCTTTCCATGAAAAGGCTGCACCTGGACCATTCAGAGGGAGACAGATTTTCAGAAAACACTTAACCTCCATCAGAGAATTTATTTTAATGTCTCATAACAACCACAGTGAGATTCTTTTTATTATTCCTAGCTTAAACTCTTCCAGGTGCAGAAACTCTTTCAGTTCCTTCTATCCTCTATGTAATACCCACTTACAGACTCACGACCTTATTAAATAACCCTTTCCCTTTCTCTTTTTCTGGCCAACCAATTAAATCAGTTAAAAACTCACTTAACCTTTGTTCAAATATTAAATCTACATTTTAATTAATTCAGATTAACTTTCCTGGGTCTTTTAATATGAAACTAAGAACCACATAAAGATGAAACACATGACTGTGGTCAGAATCAGTGTACAGATGGGACTGAAAGAGTATCATATTACACATTCTGAATTTGGAAGTGGGAGCTGAAGAATCCATTGTTGATGGGAATTCAAGTCAAATATATAAAAATTAACTGAGTATTTATCCAGGACAAGGTTCCAGTAAGGACAAATACCAAAAAAAAAAAGACTCAAAAACTTATCTCCTGAAAAAGTGAACAATCTAGCAGAAGAAGAAAATATGAGGGATTTTACCTATTACATTAAAAAATAATTAATATGAGAGTTAAATAAATCATCAAAACAATAAAAATATACTATTTCTTGCTTATTGTCAAAGATTAAAAGAATGAGAAAAGTCAGGGCGCCTGAGTGGCTCAGTCGTTAAGAGTCTACCTTTGGCTCAGGTTATGATCCCAGGGTCCTCAAATTGAGCCCCGCATCGGGCTCCCTGCTCAGCGGGAAGCTTGCTTCTCCCTCTCCCACTCCCTCTGTTTGTGCTCCCTCTCTCGCTGTGTCTCTCTCTGTCAAATAAATAAATAAAATCTTAAAAATGAGAAAAGTCTGGGCATAAGAAAGTCAAGAGTATAGAGATACAAATACTAAGACAGTTTTGGTGTAAATACAAATGGGGAAAATATCTCTCAAGGGCAACTTGGCAACACATAGCAAATCTTGAACAGATCAATTACCAGCAAAGAAACTGAATCAGTAATTAAAACACTCCCAACAAACAGAAGTCCAAGACAGATGGCTTCACATGTGAATTCTATCAAACATTTAAAGAAGAGTTAATACTTTTCTCAAACTATTCTAAAATATAGAAAAAGAAGGAAAACTTCCAAATTCATTCTATGAAGCCAGCATTACCCTCATACCAAAACCAGAAAAGACACCACAAAAAAGAGAAGTACAGGCCAATATCTCTGATGAACATAGATCTAAAAATCCTGAACAAAACATTAGCAAACCAAATTCAACAATACACTGAAAAAAATCATTCACTATGATGAAATGGAACTTATTCTCAAGTTGCAAAGGTGGTTTGATACTTGCAAATCAATCGATGTAATATATCACATTAATAAGGAAAGAATAAGAACCATATGATCATTTCAATAAATGCAGAAAAAGCATTTAACAAAGTACAACATCCACCCATGATAAAAACCCCCAGCAAGGTCTGTTTAGAGGGAACATATCTCAACATAACAAAGCCATCTATGAAAAACCCACAGCTAACATCATCCTCAACCGGGAAAAACTGAGAGCCTTTCCCCTAAAATCAGGAACAAAACAAGGATGTCCACTCTCAGCACTTTTATTCAACCTAACACTGGAAGTCCCAGCCACAGCAGTTAGACAAGAAAAAGAAATAAAATGCATCCAAATCGGTAAACCAGCAGCAAAACTTTCACTATTAGCAAATAATGTGATGCTATATATAGAAAACCTGAAAGACGCCACCAAAAAACTACTAGAACTGATAAACAAATTTCAGTAAAACTGTAATATACAAAATAAACACACAGAAACCTGTTGCATTTCTATATACCAGTAATGAAGCAGCAGAAAGAGAAATCAAGATCCATTTACAATTGCACCAAAATAGTAAGATAACTAGGAATAAACCAAACCAAAGACCTGTACTCTGAAAACTATAAAACATTGACGAGTGAAACTGAGGACAACGCAAAGAAATGGAAAGACATTCCACGTTCATGGACTGGAAGAACAAATATTGTTAAAATGTCTATACTACCCAAAGCAATCTACACATTCAATGCAATCCCTACCAAATACCAACAGCATTTTTCACAGAACCAGAACAAACAATCCTAAAATTTGTATGGAATCACAAAAGACCTTGCATAGACAAAGCAATCTTGAAAAAGCAAACCAAAGCTGGAGACATCACAATTTCAGACTTTGAGTTATATGACAAAGCTGTAATGATCAAAACAGTATGGTACTGGCACAAAAACAGACAAATAAATCAACATAACAGAATAGAAAATCCAGAAATAAACTCACAATTATATGGGCAATTAATCTTTAACAAAGCAGAAAAGAATATCCAATGGGGGAAAGACAGTCTCTTTGACAAATGGTATTGAGAAAACCAGACAGCTACATGCAAGAGAATGAAATTGGGCCACTTTCTTACACCAAACATAAAATAAACTCAAAATGCATTAAAGACCTAAATGTAAGACCTAAAACCATAAAAATTGTAGAAGAGAGCAGAGGTGGTAATTCTCTGACATATGGCCATAACAACTTTTTTCTAGATAGGTTCCCTGAGGCAAGGGAAACAAAAGCAAAAATAAACTATTGGGACTACATCAAAATAAAAAGCTTGTGCAGAACAAAGGAAACAATCAACAAAACTGAAAGGCAACCTAAGAAATGGGAGAAGATATTTACAAATGACATATCTGATAAAGAGTTAGTATCCAAAATATATAAAGAACTTATAAAACTCAATACCCAAAAAACAAATAATCCAATTAGAAATGGGTAGGAGACATAAACAGACATTTCTTGAAAGAAGAAATCCAGATTGCCAGCAGACACATGAAAAGTGATGCTCATCATTGCTTATCATCAGGGAAAGGCAAATCTACAATGATATATGAACTCACACCTGTCAGAATAGCTAAAAATCAAAGGCACGAGAAACAAGAGGTGTTGGCAAGGATGTGGAGAAAAAGAAACCCTCTTACACTGTTGGTGGGAATACAAACTGGTGCAGCAACTCTGGAAAAGAGTAGAGGTTCCTCAAAAAGTTTAAAATAGACCTACCGGGCGGCCTGGGTGGCTCAGCGGGTTAAAGCCTCTACCTTAGGCTCAGGTCATGATCTCAGGGTCCTGGGATCGAGGCCCACATCAGGCTCCCTGCTCAGCGGGGAGCCTGCTTCCTCCTTTCTCTCTGCCTGCCTCTCTGCCTACTTGTGATCTCTCTCTCTCTCTCTCTCTCTCTCTGTCAAACGAATAAAATAAAATTAAATGTTTAAAAAAATAATAATAAAATAAAATAGACCTACCTTACCATCTAGCAATCACACTACTGGTATTTACAGAAAGAATATAAAAAAACTCATTCAAAGGGATACATGTACCTCTATGTTAATAGCATCATTATTTACAATAGCCAAATTATGGAAGCAGCCAAAATGTCCATCAATTGATGAATGACTAAAAAAGATGTGATATATATTTTTTAAAACATTTATATATTTGAGAGAGAGAACAAGAGCACACATGACTGTGTGACAGTGCACAGGTAGAGGGGCAGAGGAACAAAGAATCCCAAGCGGACTCCACACTGAGCATGGAGCCCAACACAGCTTGATCCCACGACCTGAGCCAAAATCAACAGTCAGATACTCAACCAATGGAGCCACCCAGGTGCCCCAAGAAGATGTGGTACATAAATACAATGGAATGTTATTCAGCCATTTAAAAAAATGAAATCTTGCCATTTTTAATGACATGGATGGAGCTAAAGAGTATTATGCTAAAGGAAATAAATCAGTCATAGAAAAACAAACATCATATGATTTCACTCATGTAATTCAAGAAACAAAATAAGCAAAGGGGGGAAAGAGAGAAACCAAGAAACAGACTCTTAACTAGAGAGAATAAACTGTTGGTTACCAGAGGGAAATTTGGTGGAGGACCAGAGGTGATGGGTATTAAGGTATGCCCTTGTCATGATGAGTACTGGGTGATTAAAATAAAAACTTTTTAAAAAATGATTAATGTATCATATTATTGCACACTTAAAAGTATATAATAATATTTTAAAATCTTGATGCCACCAATAAAGTTCTATTCTAATAAAAAAAAAGAAAGATTCCATTTGTCTTGACTCTACTTCTTAATTCTTAATTGGCATGGCATTAGGGGACCAATTAGGTAGGAAAATCCTATAAATAGGTTGCTCTAGTGCTGAGTAGGATATATCTCCAGTCTCCCTCAAACATATATGTGTAAGTAATATAATGACTATAAAGCAACGCACAATTAATTGCTTAGGCCTCAAGTACACAGTCATTCCCTATGCAAGCAATTCCATATTTATTTCCATCACTTTTCATGATGCCTGGAAACTTACTACCTAAACCTTCTTTAAGGTTTTGTTGCCAACAACTTAGTAAATTTTTTTGACCAACTTGAACTAAGTTATCTTACATATGTTGCCTAAAATGGATAGCTAGAGTAATTCTGCAATCAGTACAGAATTAAATTCAAGAACCTTGAATGATGGCTAAGCCTCTAAAATTCTGCAGTTGTCGTCAACTCTATTTCTTTCAAATGAGGTACAAAGTACATAAGGCAGCTAAGGTAAAATTTCCAGACTCCGATCACTTCTCGTTGATTGCTATGTACGTGTTTTGTGTGGGATGTCCATAACAATACAATTGTGTAACAGAAAGAACAGGGATTTAGAGAGGATCTGATTGGCCCAGCTTGAGTTACGTGGTAGGCAGGATTCTAAGATGGTTCCCAAGATCCCTGCCTCAGCTACACGTACACACCCTATATAATCCCCCTCACTTGACATGGATTTGTGAACAAGATGCAACATTCACTTCTGCAGTTACATTACATTACATAAAATTCCACTGTAGTAAACTAGAGAGTAATTCTTCTGATGGCCTTAAAGAACCAACCTAAAACCAACTATCATCTTGTTGAGAGGACCACATGATAAGGTACAGCCTCTAGCAGCTGACACTGACAGGGAGCAAGTCCTACAACCACATGGGGTGAATTCTGTGAACAGCTAGTGATTTTGGAAGAGGACCCCAAACCTTAGATAAGATCAAAGTCCCAGTCACCACCTTGAGATTCGGTCAGACCCTAAGCAGTGCACCCAGTCAACCCACGACCATACCCATGACCACATTCCATACACACAGAAAATGTGAGATAATAAATTCATGGTGTTTTAAGTCACCAAACTTGTTGTAATTTGTTATGCAGCAATAAAAAGACAATATAAGTCACATGCCTACCCACATGGGTAGTCACATGGCCAGAAGACAGCGGGTACCTTAACAGCTGAAGTAAGGCTGCATCCAATGGGAGAGGAGTGGTCCTCCTTGGGCACAACTTAAGTGTCATCATTAGTTGAGAGGATGGATACTGGGATTTAAAAAAAAAAAAATCACCAGGCACGATGTATCCAGTATCTGACAACTCATAGGCCTTCAAATGTCAACTCACAACTCTCCATAGACTGTCTACTGCCATAAACACACTTATTGATCTGCACGCCACTGGTCCAGGGACTAACAAAGAATTCATGAAGGCATCAAAATCTAGTAAGAACATTGGGCTAATAAAACAAATTACAGTCTTGAATCTACCACTAATTAGCTACATGACCTCGGGCAAGTCATTCATGGGCCACAGTTTCCTGTCTGTTAAAAAAAAGGGGAGGAGATTAGACTAGCTTTAATGTCTCTTCCAATGTTAAAACTATGGTTTTTTAATTAAAAATAAAACCACCATGGGGCGCCTGAGTGGCTCAGTCATTAAGCATCTGCCTTCCGCTCAGGTCAGATCCCAGGGTCCTGGGATCCAGCCCCATATCAGGCTCCCTGCTCAGCTGGAAGCCTGCTTCTCCCTCTCCCACTCCCCCTGCTTGGGTTCCCTCTCTCACTGTGTCTCTCTGTGTCAAATAAATAAATAAAATCTTTTAAAAATAATAATAATAGGGCGCCTGGGTGGCTCAGTGGGTTAAAGCCGCTGCCTTCGGCTCAGGTCATGATCCCAGGGTCCTGGGATCGAGGCCCACATCGGACTCTCTGCTGAGCAGGGAGCCTGCTTCCTCCTCTCTCCTCTCTGCCTGCCTCTCTGCCTACTTGTAATCTCTCTGTGTCAAATGAATAAATAAAATATTTTAAAAAATAATAATAATAATTCAAAATAAATTTTGATTGCTAAAAAAGAGCCCATCTACTCCTAAACATGTGCCCATCTCCCTTAGTATTCTGCCTTTGAAAGTGGTATCAAGAAAGGTTTTTAGGGTGCCTGGGTGGTTCAGTGGGTTAAGCCTCTGCCTTCGGCTCAAGTCATGATCCCAGGATCCCGGAATCGAGGCCCGCATCGGGCTCCCTGCTCGGCGGGGAAGCCTACTTCCTCCTCTCTCTCTGCCTGCCTCTCTGCCTACTTGTAATATCTCTCTCTCTCTCTCTCTCTCTCTCTGTCAAATAAATAAATAAATAAAATCTAAAAAAAAAAAGGCTTTTAGAGAAAGCCATATATTTGCCTTCCATATCAAATTAGCTTGATAAAAACTACCACATAAAAGAATCTGGGGTTAGTATAGAGGAAGAGGCAATCACAATCACTAGGGGACCTTTACAGAGTAAAATGTCCATGGTTGAAAATCAATGTTTTATGATTTACTGTCATGAATCATAATATATTTATGTTAAAATTGTTGGAAACGTGTATTTTGCTTCTTTTTCCCTTAGCTGCCACACATTGCCTTAAATGGCAATGCTAAAAATCTAAGGTTGCATCTGAACGAATTCATTTATAAATTCAAGCTTTTTGAAAACCTATAATTATTTTGATCTCTTGGCTCATTTTCATAATATGATAAAACAGAAAAAGGCAATTTCATTTTTGAAAAGCCTACATTAACTCAAATAAGCTGAAAATTAAACATTAATGTAGTTATTTCACTTCTGAAATTTTGCAAAGAAAATTTTAATCACAGTTGTTCTCACCAAATACACATTAACTTTGTAATAGATTCTTTTCCTTTGCAGTCTTCTCTTCCCCTCAAAATTAAACCAAAAAATGAGCATGAAACCTTCTGGGTAGATTTTTTTGGTTAAACTGTTCTAACCATAATCAATTCCCATTACTGTCAAGCTTTTAAGCAACTGAGGAGTATTCCTAAGAGAAGGGAAAGCTAAGGAAGAAAAAGAGCTTTCAGTAAATATTACCATTTCACTGCACAGGAAAATTTTTAAAAGACTTCTGAATCAACATACAAGTAATATAGTAGTAAAATTAAATGATAAGTTATCCCACAGCACATGCAGAATCTAAGAACAAGAAGGAAGGACAGAAATTTATTCCTTCTTAGATAGTCTCTATTGGAAAAGTGCCAAATAAAGTTCACGTATATAATAAAATTTACGCCTGGGATTGTCGGGAATAACTTTGTTCCCATATAGTATTATAGAGAAACTGGGACCACTCATGTAGTTTTGCCAAATTAAAAACAACGATAAAAAGTCTAAAAACAATTTCAAACCCAATAAAAATTCTTATAATTCTTAAGAATTTTGTTCCCCTTCTACAATTAAATAGGTTTAGACAATCAGCATCTTAATTTGATTAAAAGAAATGGTTCTGAAAAGTCTCAAGAAAATTCACACATACAGTGAGGTCACCCAACATCTGGGTTTCCAAAAGGCAAGAATGTGTCTTCCTGTAACACTATGAGATAGGTGGTGACATTTCTTAACAGGTACACTTTTAGAATTTTAAAAGTTTAAGTTTAAAAAGAAATTTAGAAATTTAGTAAAATGTTGCCTTTGTCGTTGTTACAGCTGTTGTGACCAAATCGTGCATCAACAGATAGAACCGGCTGCCGGGNAGCGCAAGCCCACGAGCGGGTCCCAGGCCTCTGTTCCCTGGGGTGGGAGGCATAGTACCTAGCTACCCGGTTCTGAGAGTTTTAACAAAGTAAATCCAAAAAAGGGGGGGGAAGGAGGGGGAACCTAGCGCTGAAGGGAGGAAATTAATGGTGTTTAAAGGTAGGAACCAGACCTAATGCGCAGAACTTAGTTCTCAAACCACGTCCAATGCTCCTCAACACTTGAGTGAGCTGAGACCACACTTGGGGCCCGATTTCTTCCAGCAGGGACTCTTGGGGGAAGAATGAGAGAAGGCTACTTGGGCAGAAGGTCGGGACAGGCGAGGCCACAGAGAGCGACCCGACCCGTCACGCCCCCCGCCATTCCGCAGAAAGAGGAGGGCTCAAGGCGACGCGGTCAACGCGGGAACGCAGCCGACGACGCACACCCCCAGCAGAAACGTGAAAATTTTCCAGAGCGCAGGCCCGCAGCTCTGAATGGGATAGGTCTTTGTTTCACGGCTATCTCGATTACCGAATAAGGAAGTGGGAGGGCAAAAACATGGTCGGCGACCAGAAGCCAGGCAACTTGGCGATTTCCGGAGCTCAGCGAAGGGAAGGGTTTCCCAGATCTTCTACTTAAAGGAGTTTACTTAAACTACTTAAGGGAGTTTCTGTTATTTCTCCGTTTCCACAATATAGTTCACACAATTTGAGCGCTCAATCTCTGACGCCTCCCTGAACCGAGCAGGGGAGTTTGTAGGCTCTTTAGTGTGTTTGGCGCGCGTGCGCGCAGTTATTGCACTAAAGCGTCTCTGCGTTTCTTTCGCCTCCGTGGCAGCGATGGCCGAGTGGTTAAGGCGTTGGACTTGAAATCCAATGGGGTCTCCCCGCGCAGGTTCGAACCCTGCTCGCTGCGGAAGCAGGCAGCTTTTTTTTTTTTCCCCGCTCCTCTTTTAACATATGCCATTAAACGATAGCTGTTACTCTTAAACTGCTGCATTTCCCCTCCCGCTAGTTAAATGACTCACCTACAGAGAAGTCTAATGTGTTAAAGAAAAGCCAATAAATGTCAGCCCTGCAAACGTACTTTGTTTACAGTAAGGGGAAAAACCCTCCATTGCCCTAACCAGCAAAATAACGGTTTTAGAATCTTGTTCCACAATGTGAAGAAAAGTTCACAAAATAAAAACAAAATAAGGTAAATATTGGCGCAATTTTTTGGGCTATCGCAGCCCAAACAAGCTATCATATTAAAACTGATGAGGGGAGTTTAAATAGGTGATGAGCACAGGGTGATGCAGGGAAGTGCTGAATCACTATATTGTACACCTGAAACTGATATAACACTGTATGTTCACTCTACTGGAATTAAAATTAAAACTTAAAAAAAAATAAAACTGACGCAAAGCTAATGTTACTTCTTCAATCCCAGAATCACCTTCAACAGTTCCCCCGCTGCATGAAATGGGAAATAAGAATGTTTAAAAGTTTGACTTCTATACCATGATAGATCCATCCACAGAATGGAACACTGCATGTAGCCGCTACAGTGATAGTAAAGACATGCAAAGGCCTTCTCAGTTTTGCCAAATGCAAGATGTTGGACAGATTGGAAAACAACATACATTATGATCACATTTTTGTTAAACTATTTATAGTCACTTTTGTGGCAAGAAGGGGAAAAAACCGACTAAATGGGGGCTGCAAATAAAATGTTAGCGCTAATTATTCTCTGGGTAGTGGAATTTGGGAGGGTTTTAATATTTTTAATAGACACTTTTTTGCTTAACTGAGTTTTTTAAAATGTGTATATTGACATTGTATTTTTTAAATAATAAAAGAATATTGTGAGGTTAGTCTTTGAGCCCGTACACATTCCTTTTCTGCTCCCTTTTGCCCACTTTCACAACCTCCCTCCCACTCCATGCTTTCTGGGTGTTCTTATGGGGCTCCCTAACACTTCAGTGCTGGGATAGTTTCCTGTGGTACCTGAAGTAAATTCCACCCCCACAGCCCCCACCCCATTTGAGACATGCCTGAACATATACACTCACCATATTCACATCTTCAAACCATCCTCTCTGCCCAGTCCTACCTCTTCTGCCCCCACTGAAGTCACTTATAAATGATTTTATTGGTTACCTGTGGTCTCCTTCCCTCTTTCAGTCAGGATCACATTCAGCTGTCAATAACAGAAAATCCAATTCTAGTGACTTAAAAACACATGGGGCTTGTCTCAAGAAATCTGGGAGCAGGGAAGTCTCAGATGAAACAGGGCACAGGGCTCTCTCCATCTTCTTGTTCTGCCATTTTAATACATAGGACTCGTTCCCTGCTTGTTGTCTCATCATCCTAAGATGATTGCTATACCTCCAGACCTCATGTCTGTGTTCGGCTAGGAAAGGGAGAGACAAGAATCCTCAGTTGATGTCTCATTGACCTGAACGGTGTTACATGGCTATCACTAGCTACCAGGAAGACTTGCTGGGTGTGTAGCTACCCAAATCAAAACTGGAATTTCATTGCTGAGGAAGAAACATGAATGGATACTGAGTGGACAACCAACCAAATCTGCCACACCCCTCTAACAGGAAAGCCAAACTTGTAGGCATAAAGCCTTTGAAACAAGTCCCCGGTCTGCCTCCCCAGCCCTCCTTCCCTCCTCTCCCAACTCTTTTTCAGTTATTAGCAGGCCTCCCAGCACAGCTTGCTAATTCATGCCTTCGAAACTTTCTACATATTCACATACAATTACCTGAAATATCTCTGTCTTAACTTCATCCCTCTCCCCTCCTTAGGAAAAGAGGGCTGCCCATGATTTGAACTTTCTATATAGAGGACTTTCTCTCTTTTTGAATCCAGGCATGAGACTCCTCCCCCATCCCCATCAAAGAAGCTGAAAAAGTCACGTATTTACTTTTCAAGACTCCCTTGCCGCTGGGGAGGCAGACCATTAAATGTGCCCACCTGCAAGTTCCAATCCAAGTCATTAATGCAAAGAAACAGGGAAGGTAAGGATTCATCCTGGTGGTGAGCAGACGCCATGATAACGACCGCAGGCATTGCTAACAGCAGCAGCATCGAGGTTGCAATTGGGGTTTATAGCTGTCCAGCATCACTGACTTTACTGTCTATACCAGACTGATTTTGTGGTGTCATTCTGAAATGATCTTGGATTATGCCTAACTAACTTAATCCCTTCCCATTCTCCAAAAGTAGCTTTGCAGCCTTCCTGGTAGTTCTATGAACTATTCAAAATCCTTACCATAAGTCAGTAAGTTTTTTGCTTTAATCAGCCCCAGTCTTTTTTTTCTCTTCCAAATACCAGATAAAGCTTCCCTCCTCACCCCAACAATATGTTAGAAACTGCAACTTCTCAGAATCCAAAAGTTTTAAATATAAATATACTATAGTGAATTGTTTGCAAATGCAGAACTCATAATCATCCCTTCCCTTCCAAATCCAGGTCCTTCTCCAAATTCTTCACCCAGTTTGTGGCATCTCCAGCCATGGAGCAGGACTTGGAATTCCACTTGGAATCGGCCTGATACTTCCCATCCTTCACCAAATCTACTTTCTACCACCCAGTCTAAACCAACACGACCTCTCACCTCCACCACTTCTCAGCCTCCTGTCTTCCACTCTTCCTCCCTTTCAATCTGTTGTCCATAAAATAAAATTTTCTTTAAAATGCACATTTTACCTTATAACCCTCCCCCTGAAAACCCTTCTGGGGATTCCCATGTGCTCTGAACAATACAGACATAAAATCCTTAGCATGAATGTCCACAATAGCCAAACTATGGAAAGAACCTAGATGTCCATCAACAGACGAATGGATAAAGAAGACGTGGTATATATATACAATGGAATACTATGCAGCCATCAGAAGAAACGAAATCTTGCCATTTGCAATGACATGGATGGAACTAGAGAGTATTATGCTAGGTGAAATAAGTCAATCAGAGAAAGACAATTATCATATGATCTCTCTGATATGAGGAACTTGAGGGGCAGGGCGGGGGGTCATGCGGAGTAGGGAGGGAAAAAATGAAACAAGATGGGATGGGGAGACAAACCATAAGAGACTCTTAATCTCACAAAACAAACTGAGGGTTACTGGGGGTGGGAGGGTAGGGATAGGGTGGATGGGTTACGGACATTGGGGAGGGTTTGTGCTATGGTGAGTGCTGTGAAAGATGTAAGCCTGATGATTCACAGACCTGTACCCCTGAGGCAAATAATAAAAAAAATTTTTTTAATCCTTAGCATGAATGCATGTCTTCCAGTGATCCAACCAGCATACCTCCTGGGCTTCTCCTATTCATTCTCTAGTCAGATGGATTGTCCTTTCTTTTAGTTCCTTGAGGAGACCTGACTCTTTCTCAGCTTCCAATGTCATCCTCCTCTTTAAATTGGTTAGGTCCCCTTCTTATGTGATTTCAGACCATTTCATTCTTTTCTTTTCACAACACTTATCAAACTATGTAATACGTTAGAATGAACATTTGCTTGACTTCTCCCTGTGTGTAAACATGTGTGTATATTCATTTAACCACTAGATCTCCTTATCTTGTACTTGGTGGGCCCTCAATCGATAATTCTGTTGAATTCTGTTGAATAATTCTTCCCCAACCACAAATTGGGAAAGTCAGGGAGCAAGAGGTCTCAGAAAACCTGAAGTAGTGGGAGATAGAGTCTCTAAAGAGGGTGGCTAGACTCTGTTTTACTTTAATTCTGGGAGATGAATCAAAACTGTGCCTGGAGAGATTTGTGCCCTGACTGCGTAGATCAGCAGGAATATTGCACCAGAACCACCTGATATACTGCAGTACTGTTTAGTGTGATTTATGAAGCTGTTATTTTGTTTTAACACATCATGTTCATTGTACAGGAGTTTCATCTCCAGAGGTTTCATTAATGGAGGCAGTGCTGTGTAGTGAGGCAGTGGAAAAGGGACTGAAAGATAGGGCTGGCAGAGGACACGTGTAAACTAGTTCTCCAAGTCCCCTCTGGTTTTGATCAGCCTCATAGGGCCACTTTTGGAACTCTTGCTCTCCAGGGGTGTCATTGTCCCCAAGATCACCTGATCTTAGGCCCTTGCTGTGTACTAGAATGTAAATGACTAATAGAGATAGCGAAGTCTCAGCCCCTGCAGAGTTAGAGAGAAGTTCTGATGCTGGTATTTTCCGATGACTTGTTCTATTTGAAGCACTGTTGGAAAAAACTTAGAGCCTTCAGCTCTTGTTCTAATGACTAGTTTCCTTCCCAACCTACCTGAAGTTGATCAGTCAAGTTCACCCAAACTAATAGAATGGATGTCATGGGAAACGAGACATTTCCATTCGCTCCCCACTCTCCCCGACATCTGCTCATCTGTCTTAGGTCTGGGGACATGCTTTCAGGGATTGGACTCAGACCTAAAGACAGGATGTGAGAGACTTAGATTTACCTTCACTGCTTTTGTCTGGCACTGAGCTGCTTGGGAGACATGAGAGAGCAAGGCCAGGGCTCCTTTGACATCTCTAGGCCATTCAGAAGACTCCGGTGACAGAGAACATGGCCCATGGGCTTTATGCTCTTTATACTCTCTGCTGTTTGAGGTCAGGGGCAGAGAAGAGTCAGGGGTTGGTAAGCTCACTCAGGTACTGAGGTAGGCCACAGCCCCCACCTGGTTAGCTAAGTCCCACGGTCCCAGCCAAGGGATCTTAGAGTCCTTTGTTCCTTCACACCACATTTGTCCCCAAAGACTTTTAGGGAATATGTTTCCCTCCCAGACATATTCATCTAAGACAAGATTCTCAGAGTATTTGTCCAGTGAGGGAACTTTAGACACAGTTTACCTGACAGCACAAGTCATCCCAAGAGATGAGTATATATAGTGTCCATGCAACAGGTACTTATCTTCTAGATGTTAAGACACATGTATCCGAAATGCCAGGCTTACTTTTTATGTATGACTCTGGTCCAGAGAAGAGCAAACTTTCTATAAAAGGTCAGCCAGTAAATATTTTATGCTTTGTAGGCCATGTCGTTTCTGTTGGAACTATTCAACTCTGCCTTCGTAGCATGAAAAAAAAAGCCATAAACAAATGAGTGTGACCATGTTCCAATAAAACTTTATTTTCAAGGGCAGGCAGCAGGCCGGATTTGGCCCAAAGGCCAGAGGACTCACCCCACTATAATAAAAAGGTCTTTCCAAGTTATAACTGTTACAATATGATTAACTGGGACACTGTTAAGAGGCTAGTTAACATATCTATAAACTCTTAAGATTTCCATTGACTTGAAGATACCAAGAAAAGACACCAATAATACATGCATGAGGCAAAACTGGGAGTGAATGTTTTCTAAGATCATTTTATCTCAATACATCCAAAGAGCCCCAAACCTTTCGGAATCTTCTCTTGTACATTGTGCTTTTCTGTTCTACTCAGCAAAGACACTGATAGGGTGCAGATTGCCTTTCTGTAATTTGCAACATAGGCTACTGCTCTGAAAAGAGAATGTTCTACCTGTATCTGCTGTTGCAAACAAAACCCTGCACCTTAGGATGTGATTCGAATACACCTTGGCAGGTTTATTTGTGAAGTACCCTGAGGGAGTGGGAAGAACAGTATGTCTGCTGCTGAAATGAACACCAGAGCCCCCAGACTTCAAATCCAGGCTCCTCCCCTTTCTTGCTGTGTTACTTCAGGCAGGTGACTTAACCTCTCTGAGCCCTAGTTTCCTTATCTACTAAGTGGTCATAATTACTACTTCTACTTCATGGTGCAGGAATAACTGCCATTTTCTGAGCTCCAACCATAGGCCAGGCACTACGATAAGTGCTTTACATACATTATCTCATTTAACCCTCACAACAGGCCACCGCTGGTTTAATGCTGAGGAACGGAGGATGAGAGCTCATGCTGTTACTTCCCTTCCTCTTTACCCAAAGCAGGTCCTTCATAAAGGTGTCTGGGATCATCCCGAGGAAGCCCCAGGACAGGAATAAAAGAGGCTACTCAATTCATGTTACTGGAATGGAATTTTCTATGCTTTATGGTCTCTCTGAACTGGATTATCTGTCTAAACAGAGCACGTTCCCTGGGAGTTGATGCACAAAGCGGCCCGGAGAGGGCTCTGGCAGAGAACATGTTTAGGACCTTATGGGGCCCATCTCGCCAGGCTGTGTCATTACTTTGACATTCTCTCCTAGCTGAGCTTTTTTTTTTTTTTTTTTTTTTTTTTTTTTTTTTTGATGTCTTTTGTACTTCATTACTGGTTTTACAAATATAATTTCCCAGCCTGTGTTACATTCCTTCTGCCAACTCCAGTTCACCCCAGTTTTTAATTAAATCACATTAATGTGCTTATTGAATAGGTACGACAGTCTCATGATTCAAAATCATAAGGGCTCCCCCTCCCCTGTCCTCCTGCCACCAACGTCTCCTTCCTGGACCACCAAAGACCAATTTCTCGTCTTTTCTTTCTTTATGCTCACGCGAGAATATACATGGCTTTTATACAAATGTTAGCACACTCTACAAAATGTCCTGAACCTTCTTTTGTTATTTTAAAATATATCCTGCACATCTTTCTGTAGAAAAAGCTTTCTCATTACAAACGGCCTCTGCTAACTGAAATGCCCTCAGCCGCTAGAGCTCACTGCCTCAGAATAAAAGGAACATGATTTATTTAAACAAATCCCTATTTATGATGATTAAAATTATTTCCAATCTTTTGATTTTACCCAAAAAAAAAATGCTTCAAAGAAAATCTTGTATCCATGACCTTTTCGAAAGCAGGGATGCCCTTCCCAGTCATCCACCGCCATGGAGAATGGAGAGAGAGGAGTCAGCCCTTTGCACACGTATCAGGAATTGGGCACAAGAAATCGCAGTGGTGGAACAGTTCGAAAAATACGGTCTAACCTCAATAAAACTGAAAAGGATAACAAATAAAAGTACAGTGTAAACAAATGCCCTGGAAAAAGAAAGGAAACTCTCCCCTCTGCTAATCTATTCCATTTCCAGGGAAAAGTAAGGGCTAAACGTGAAAGTGCCATTTACCTTTTATCATCTCAAATGAGTTAGTTCTTGAAAACAGTCTCTTTTCTTCCTCTTTCTGTTTCCTCTCTCTGTCCCTCTCTCCATATTCTACCAGAAACTACTGGACTTCATGAATTTTTATTAGCAATTCAAGATGCTCCCGTAATAATTCCTGTGACCACAGCCCCTACTGACTCAAATGGTCTTTGAGTGTAATATTCATTGCTTCTGGTCATAAAAAGGACAGGAAAGACTGAATTACAAAGAATGCAGGTCTGGAAACTTCCCTGCAGAATGACAAAGGTTATTTATACGGCAAGAGAGTGACGGGAGTCCATGGGACCCACTCTCGGTTACTACTTGAACTTGCAGAACCTTTCGGGGGTGAGATGTAGGACTTGAATTTTTTCAGTACCACGTTAATGCAGCACAGTCCCCACTGCTTTGCAAGACTGACTTGGTGCATTCTCATTAGAAATGAATTTATTTCTAAAATGCAAGCAAAGAGGCTCACAGACCCTCTTATCTGTTACTTTTTTTTTTTTTAATTTACTTGACAGAGGGAGAGAGAGATCACAAGTAGGCAGAGAGGCAGGCAGACAGAGAGGAGGAAGCAGGCTCCCCACTGAGCAGGGAGCCCGATTCGGGGCTCAATCCCAGGACCCTGAGATCATGACCTGAACCGAAGGCAGAGGCTTTAACCCACTGAGCCACCCAGGTGCCCTTATCTATTTTCTTGTTCTTTTTGCTGTGGAAATTAGCCAATATATAGTTCAGATCTACTTGTGACAATTTTATTCTTGTTTACATTCATCCAGGCTTGAAAAATGACCACTGCTCAAGCAGATTGATGTTTCCTGAGCCACTCTCTTCTAACATGTATTAATATATCAATACCACCTTCAAGGAGTATGTCTTTCTAAAGTATTCTTTGTTTCTCCCCCACCCCAGTGCTTTTTAAGCTTCATTTAAAAACAAAAACAAGGGTGCCTGGGTGGCTCAGTGGGTTAAAGCCTCTGCTTTCGGCTCAGGTCATGATCCCAGGGTCCTGGGATCGAGGCCCGCATCCGGCTCTCTGCTCAGCAGGGAGCCTGCTTCCTCCTCTCCCTGTCTCTCTGCCTACTTGTAATCTCTCTCTGTGTGTCAATAAATAAATAAAATCTTTAAAAAAAAACAAAAGCAAAATCCTCTCACTGTTTTTCTCAAGACTCTCTCTACAAAACATCCAAGTCTGTTGCTGACTAGGACATATCTTCATATTTCAAATTTTAGTGGCTCTATTTTATTATCTATTATTATTACTACAGCATTTGAGACTTTCTTGTTGGGGCAAATGTTTGGCCACTGGAAAAATAGAGATTTTCATCTTTCCACCTAAACCCCACCACACAGCTGTAAAATTTCCCAGTTACAACTCTTCTATGATGTCACAGATTCTGGGAAGAGCTAGTCACTTTCTAAAAATGATAAAAGTATCAAAACACTTGTATCTGTTTTGAAGTGTATGTTTTACGCTTCTGTCTTCAAAAGAAGATGTTAGTTGAAAGATGCTTTCCAGGGGCAGCTGGGTANCTAAAAATGATAAAAGTATCAAAACACTTGTATCTGTTTTGAAGTGTATGTTTTACGCTTCTATCTTCAAAAGAAGATGTTAGTTGAAAGATGCTTTCCAGGGGCATCTGGGTAGCTCAGTTGTTAAGCGTCTGCCTTCAGCTCAGGTCATGATCCCAGGGTTCTGAGATTGAGCCCTGAACCAGGCTCCTNCTCAGTTGTTAAGCGTCTGCCTTCAGCTCAGGTCATGATCCCAGGGTTCTGAGATTGAGCCCTGAACCAGGCTCCTTGCTGGATGGGAAGCCTGCTTCTCCCTCTCCCACTCCCCCTGCTTTGTTCCCTCTCTCAATGTGTCTCTCTCTGTCAAATAAATTTTAAAAAATTAAATTTAAAAAAAGATACCATATAATGTTCTTTCTTAGAGTTAAGCATATGACACTTCCCTTATGCTTTCCACATATTTGAAAATGCTTTTCAAGGGGGACCTGCACCCCAATGTTTATAGCAGCAATGTCCACGATAGCCAAACTGTGGAAAAACCTCAGATATCCATTGACAGATGAATGGATAAAGATGTGGTACATATACACAATGGAATATTACTTAGCCATCAAAAAGGATGAAATCCTACCATTTACATCGACATGGATGGAACCAGAAGGTATTATGCTGAGCAAAATAAATCATTCAGAGAAAGACAATTATCATGTGGTTCCACTCATATGTGCAATATAAGAAATAGCACAGAAGATAAAAGGGGAAGGGAGGGAAAAGTGAAAAGGAAGAAATCAGAAAGGGAGAACCAGAACTCATGCAAACCATGAGAGTCTGTTAGCTATAGGAAACAAACAGGGTTGCTGGAAGGGAGGTGAGTGGATGGATGACATCGTTGGTGAAGGGCATTAAGGAGAGCATGTGATGTGATGAGCACTGGGTGTTATTGCAACTGACAAATTACTGACAGCTACATCTGAAACTAATGATATATTATATATTGTCTAATTTAATTTAAATTAAAAAAATAAAATAAAATGTAAGTTTTAGGGGCGCCTGGCTGGCTCAGTCAGTGAAGCATACGACTCTTAATTTCAGGGCTGTGAGTTTGAGTCCCACATTGGGGGTAGAGACTACTCAAAAACAAATACATAAATCTTTTAAAAATAAATAAGTAAAATGTAGGTTTCAGGTGTGGGGAGGTCAACGTATCAGAAGACTGCCACTGAAAGGAAAGTCTGTTACTCACAGTTCCCAAGAAGAGGGGGCAGGCTATGCCACAGAGGCAACGGTTTTTTGTTTTTTTTCTTTAAGATTTTATTTATCTAGGGGCACCTGGGTGGCTCAGTGGGTTAAAGCCTCTGCCTTCGGCTTAGGTCATGATGTTAGGGTCCTAGGATCGAGGCCCGCATCGGGCTCCCTGCTCAGGGGAGAGCCTGCTTCCTCCTCTCTCTCTGCCTGCCGCTCTGCCTACTTGCGATCTCTCTCTCTGTGTCAAATAAATAAATAAAATCTTTTTTTAAAAAAGATTTTATTTATCTGTCAGAGAGAGACAGAACAAGCACAAGCAGGAAGAGCTGGAGGCAGAGAAGCGGGCTCTCTATGAGCAGAACCTGATGTAAGACTTGATCCCAGGACATAAAATCATGACCTGAGCTGAAGGCAGACACTTAACCAACTGAGCCACCCAGGCATCCCTGGGCTAGAGTCTTTATTTTGGTTTCTGCAGAAAGGAGCAGGTGAGTCAGGGTAAGTATGTTTAAGACTGGCTGGTTTGAAGCCCAGGGGCTGTCCCTTTTTGTCTGGTATCTGTCCCCAGGACAGATTACAGCAGGGGCATAGTGGCCTTTTGTAAGATATAAGACCTTGAGGAAGGATGTGGTGGCATGTGGGCTCAGGATTGGTTTGTTTGCATGCAGGAGGCACAAGAGCATGTGAATTGTTTCCTGTCTCTAGGAATTGGCTGGCCATGGGAGGGACAGTCTCTCCAGGTTTAGTAAGTTCTCATAGGTCAAAGCATCAGAAATGCAGAAAATAAAAAGGCATGGTTAATATAGTATCAGTCATTATCTCAGCAAGAAGCAGAAGGCACACTCAATTTAGGACAATTGTATATGGGGTTTTTGTTTTTCTATATGGGTTTAATAAACAATTTACCAAGGTATGGAGAGCGTGCAGAGAAACCACAAGGGAAAGAAAAGCTTTCACCATTCCTAAGAGGGGAGGGAGCAGCCACCAGGACCCAGAAGAAAAGTTCCGAAAAGAAGAGCAATGACCTCCCTTTAGGGTCCACAAGTGGTCCAAGGTGATCCTGCAAGGAGATAACTGCACCTCCTCGTTCTTCTCCCCCTCTGCTCCCTGGCTGGGCCTCCCCATTGACCAAAAGCAACTGGTCAGCCTCTGCAGCTGAGGACAGCAGAGGGTGGGTCAGAGGGACAAACGGAGACAGCTAGAACTCTCCCTCACATACAACTTGAGAAGCACACTGTGGAGATGGAGAGGCCAAGAAACAACCTGGTCTTTAGACGTTTTGCACCATCACAGCCAACTAGTAAACGCTTTTTGGGTGGATCTTTCTCATACTATTAGCCCAAAGCTGCCATCTTGTGGCCATCTGAGGAATGGTGACTCAACCTTACCGTTTTGAAGAAAAATTTCTAAAAAAAAAAAAGAAAGAAAAATTTCTTAGGGGCCATATGTGAATATATTGATGGGAAGAAAAAATCTTTACATTTCATTGTCATACCTTCCATCAACCTTTAGTCTGGGTAGAACGTACTTTGAATTGTTTTGAAATCAGAATAGAAAAGATTCTACTCAAAGAAGCATAGAAATTTAGAATAGAAGCAATCCTAAAAACACCTTGTGGAGAAATTCCCAGGCAGTTTGTAAAACTAGCCCACCAAAATGTCTGTCTTAATGTATCACTCTGCTAAAATCACTGTATGACAGATTGCACATTTTTCACATGGTAATTTTGCATCATGAAATTCTCCTTGCTCCTGAAATGGAATCACTCCTAAGGAAAGATCTCAT
The DNA here is from genome assembly GCA_002007465.1 of Ailurus styani. Classification (NCBI taxonomy): domain Eukaryota; kingdom Metazoa; phylum Chordata; class Mammalia; order Carnivora; family Ailuridae; genus Ailurus; species Ailurus styani. The sequence continues at coordinate 6,795,937 of LNAC01000047.1, read as the reverse complement.
TCCACACGCAATGCAGAGACCAACCTGCTTGTGTTTGAAGTGCTTTTTCTGGCTCATTTTTCTTCAGGGCTTCAACTGTACATGCATATCTGCAGTTTCTGATGTCTTCCCTTGAGCAAAGAAAAATCCTTCTTCCAAGTCCTTGTTAAACACCGATAGTACTCTGTCTCTTTCTTGTTTCCTCTCTGAAACCAATTGTAAGGCTTAACTCTCATCACTAAAAAGCAGCAAACTTTTGACACACTCAAAAAAAAATCTTCCCCCAGCAAGCACCTTACTTATCCTCAGCACAGTTTGGGGCATTGTATAACTAATGTCAAGCACGGGGAGGTGGAGCCTCTGGAAGGGGAGAAAGGATGAAGGAGACTTTCAGACACTGATCCCCAAAGAGAATATGGAAGAGAGGGACTGGTAGAGTCCAGAGAAGAGTTAAAACAGTTACATGCAGACAAATGGCTTCTTCTGTGGCTCTCTGAAAGAGAAATTCTACCACACTTTTGTTTTATGTATGTATGTATGTATGTATGTATGTATGTATGTATGNGCAGACAAATGGCTTCTTCTGTGGCTCTCTGAAAGAGAAATTCTACCACACTTTTGTTTTATTTATATATGTATGTATGTATGTAGTTAGGTAGTTAGTTAAGAGAGAGAGCGCTCACAGGAGCAGGGGCAGAAGGAGAGGGGGTGGGAGAAGCAGACTCGCCTGCTGAGCAGGGAGCCCAACCCGGGGCTTGATCCCAGGACCCTGAGCCAAAGGATGACGGCTTAACCAACTGAGCCACCCACGTGCCCCCTACCACGCATTTGTACAGACTCACCATACATACAGTGTTGTTGTGACAGGCTACTTCTGTTGTGCATCAACTAAGTGAGAAGCCAGGGATTCAGCAAGGGCATCCCGTGGTTAACAAGACAGTCCCTGCCTCAAGGAGCTCACAATCCTGTGGCAGCGATGGATGGTAACCAGTGACAATTAGGATAATGCTGCCTACAGCAGGAGCAGGTTGGTTCAGGTGGGAAAGGAGCACATGAGCCAGTGTAAGGTCAACAGGGAAGGTTTGCTGGTGTAACCCAACCCCCTCACTTTACTGAGAAGAAAATAAGGGTTTTGTGTTGAACAGCTTGCCCCACATCTCCAAGTTAAAAAATGGTATAGCCCAGACCAAAAAACAGGTCTTACGGCCTGCAGAAGGAGCTAATCGTCCCCCAGAGGGGTATGGCTTATTTGAGGGCTTGCCAGGGGCTGATGAAGCAGCATCGATGTGTGAGATAGTTGATTCCTTTGTCTAGTTTTCTGAAAACCCCTCTTTCTTTACTTCTACCTCAACCTCACATTCAGACTTTAAGTTCTGAGTCATTCTCCTTATTCAAAGGAACAGAGGCATTGTGCTCAAGGTGAACACAGAGTGAAGGTATTTAGATTAAGATGTGATAGAAGAGGAAGTGGGGGGGGAGTTTAAGAGAGGNCAAGGTGAACACAGAGTGAAGGTATTTAGATTAAGATGTGATAGAAGAGGAAGTGGGGGGGGGAGTTTAAGAGAGGAAAGTAGGGGGCGCCTGGGTGACTCAGTGGGTTAAAGCCTCTGCCTTCGGCTCAGGTCATGATCTCAGGGTCCTGGGATCGAGCCCTGCATCGGGCTCCCTGCTCGGCGGGGAGCCTGCTTCCTCCTCTCTCTCCCTGCCTCTCTGCCTACTTGTGATCTNCTCTCTCTCTCTGTGTGTCAAATAAATAAATAAAATCTTTAAAAAAAAAAAAGAGAGAGGAAAGTAGGTGATATTTATTATTTTAATTTTTTATTAGTTTCCTAGGACTGTCATAACAAAGAACCACAAAATGGGTGACTTGTCCCAACAAAAAATTATTCCCCCACAGTTCTGGAGGCTAAAAATCAGGGTGTAGGCAGGGTCATGCTTCATCCAAAGGCTCGAAAGGAGAATTCTTCCTTGCTTCTTCCAAGCTTCTGGTGTTGGCCATCAATCCTTGGCATTCCTTGGCTTGCACCTGTATCACTCCAGTCTCTGCTTCTGCCAGAGAGAAGACATCCCCCCCACCCGTCTGTCTCTGTCCAAACCCCCATCTTTCTCCCCATCTTTATGGAGATGTAATTGACATACAACATCGCATAAAGTTAAGGTGTACAATGTGCTGCTTTCATATACCTCTATGTTGTAAGATGATTACACCATGGTGTTGGCTAACACCTCCATCACGTCACATAATTGCCACTTCTTTTCTGTGGTGAGAACCTTGAAGATCTACTCTCTTAACAACTGTCAAGTATGCAATACAGTATTATTAACTATAATTACCAGCTATATATTAGAGTCTCCCAGACTTATTTGTCTCATAACTGGAAGTTTGTACCTTGTGACCAACATCCCATTTCCCCCACCCCCACCCCCAGCCCCTGGTAAACACTATGCTACTCTGTTTCTATGAGTTCAGCTTTTTTGGATTCCACATATGAATTCTAACATAGAGTATTTGTCTTTCTTTGTCAGACTTATTTCACTTAGCATAATACCCTCAAGTTTCATCCATGTTGTAAATGGCAGGAATTCCTCCATTTTTATGGCTGAATAATATTCGTGTGTGTGTGTGTGTGTGTGTGTGTGTGTATCATCATCTACTGACAGACAGGTTGTTTCCATATCTTGGCTGTTGTGAATAATCTTGCAATAAACATAGGAGTGCAGATACTTCTCTGAGATTCTGTTTTCCATTTCCTTTGGATATATACCCAGAGGTAGCCATTTGCTGGATCGTATGTTAGTTTTATGTTATTTTATCTATTTAGAGAGAGTGTGTGTGTGTGAGCAGGATGGGGTGTGGGAAATGCACACAGAGAATCCCAAGCAGGCTCCATGCCCAGTGCGGACCCAGACTTGGGGTCAATCTTACGACCCTGAGATCATGACCTCAGCCAAAATCAAAGAGTCAGGCACTTAACTGACTGAGCCACCCAAGTGCCCTGGTAGTTTTATTCTTAATCTCAAAGAAGCCCTCTACTATTTTCCATAGTGGCTGTACCAATTTCCATTCCCACCAACAATGTATAAAAGCTCCCTTTTAACCACACCCTCACCAACACTTGTTACTATATTGTCTTTTTGTTAAAAGGTCACACCTTCTAACAGGTGTGAGGTGGTATCTCATTGTGGTTTTGATGTGCATTTCCCTAGTGATTAGTGATGTTGCACACTTTTTCATATTACCTGTTGGCCATTTGTATGTCTTATTTGAAAAATTGTCTATTCGGTTCCCCTGCCCATTTTTTTTTAATTTCTTTTTTCTTTTTTTTTTTATTCTTTGCCCCAGGGGTACAGGTCTGTGAATCATCAGGCTTACATCTTTCACAGTATTCACCAAAGCACAAACCCTCCCCAATGTCCATAACCCATCCACCCTACCCCTACCCTCCCACCCCCCAGTAACCCTCAGTTTGTTTTGTGAGATTAGGAGTCTCTTATGGTTTGTCTCCTTCCCCATCCCATCTTGTTTCATTATTTTTCCCTCCCTACCCCC
>LNAC01000047.1:6771278-6791751 GCA_002007465.1 Ailurus styani | reverse complement strand
CTGTGGTTTTGATTTGTATTTCTCTGATGCCGAGTGATGTTGAGCACTTTCTCATGTGTCTGTTGGCCATTTGGATGTCTTCTTTGGAGAAATGTCTGTTCATGTCTTCTGCCCATTTCTTGACTGGGTTATTTGTTTTATGGGTGTTGAGTTTGAGAAGCTCTTTATAGATTTTGGATACAAGCCCTTTATCTGATATGTCATTTGCAAATATCTTCTCCCATTCTGTCAGTTGTCTTTTGGTTTTGTTGACTGTTTCCTTTGCTGTCCCCTGCCCATTTTTAATAGGATTATTTGAGTTGGGACACCTGGGTGGCTCGCTCAGTAGGTTAAGTGTTTGCCTTTGGCTCAAGTCATGATCCCAGGGTCCTGGGATCAAGCGCCACATTGGTCTCCTTGCTCAGCAAGGAGCCTACTTCTCCCTCTGTCTGTAACTCCCCCTGCTTGTGTTTTCTCTCTCTCTCTCTGACAAATAAATAAATAAAATCTTTATTTTTAAAAAAGGATTATTTGAGTTTTTGCTATTGAGTTGTATGAGTTCTTTATATATTTTGGATTTTAACTCACTATCAGGAATTGACCTGCGAGCATTTTCTCCCATTCTGTAGATTATGTTTTCATTTTATTGATTCTTTTGATGAGCAGAACCTTTTTAGTTTGATATAGTCCCAGTTATTATTTTTGGCTCTGTTGCTTATGTTTGGTGTCCTATCCAAAAAAATCATTGCCAAGACCAATATTAAGGAGTTTTCTTCTTATATTCTCTTTTAGGAGTTTCACAGTTGAAGATCTTATGTTTAAAACTTTAATTTGTTTCGAGTTCATTTTTGTGACTATGTAAGACACAGATATCATTTCGTTGTTCTTCGTGCAATCATCCAGTTTTCCCAACATCATTTATTAAGAATTAATCCTTTCCCTATTGAGTATGCATGGCTTCCTTGTCAAATATTAGTTGGCCATGTAAGTTTTCCCCTTCTTATAAAAATACACCAATCGTATTGGATTAGGACCAACCCTAATGACTTCATTTTAGCTTGATTTCATGTGGAAAGTCCCTATTTTCCAAATAAGGTTACATTCAGATGTTCTAGGAGTCAGGACTTCAGCACAGTCCTAACTTTTTGATTTTTGTTTTTAAAGATTTTATTTATTTATTCGACAGAGAAAGAGACAGTGAAAGAGGGAACACAAGCAGGGCGAGTGGGAGAGGGCGAAGCAGGCTTCCCGCTGAGCAGGGATCCTGATTCAGGGCTCGATCCCAGAACCTGAGCGGAAGGCAAACGATTAACGACTGAGCCACCCAGGTGCCCCTAACACATCTTTTTTTTTTTTCATTTTAATTTTATTTTTATTCTTTGCCCAAGGGGTACAAGTCTGTGAATCATCAGGCTTACATCTTTCACAGCATTCACCAAAGTAACACATCTTTTTGAAGGGCTCAATTCAACCAATAACATGGAGTATTTCAAACATAATACATATGCAACATATGCAGAAATAGAGAGTCTAGTGTAATGAACCCTATGTATTTTTTCCTGGGTTTGACAATTATAAGTACACAGCCAGTCTTGTCTCATCTGAACCTCATCCACTCCCTCTCCTCCTATATTATTTTCAAGCAAATCTCAGACTTCTTACCATTTCATCCATAAATATCTGATGCATCTCTAAAAATAAGGACATATTTTAACCCAACCACAATATCATTATCACATCTAAAAATATCAATCATTAATATCCAGTTAGTGTTCAAATTTCCAATCATCTCACAAATTGCCTCAGTTTTTTTCAACACTAAGTCTGAATCAGGATCCAGATAAGGTTCTCAGAATCATTGACATTTAAACTACCTTCCTAGGAGGTGGATTAACATTCTCAGCATCTTTATTCTCCCTCCTTTGAATATACAAAGGAAACTCTGAATTTTAAATGGATGGAGGGGGATCTAGGCAGGGGAGAAGAGGGAATGAAAAGACAGCAGGGGGTGGGAGGAGATTCAAAAGGGAGATTTAGGTCCAAGATGAGACTGTGGTGAGAAGAGCCTGGGGGTAGAGGGAAGTAGCCCAAATAGTGGTGGAAAGTGGTTAACAGACAACGAGAACAAGGGAGTCTGGTAAATAACTTTTTTTTTTTAAGATTTTATTTATTTATTTGACACAGAGTGAGAGAGAGATCACAAGTAGGCAGAGAGGCAGGCAGAGAGAGAGGAGGAAGCAGGCTCCCTGCTGAGCAGGGAGCCCAATGCGGGGCTCAATCCCAGGACCCTGAGATCATGACCTGAGCTGAAGGCAGAGGCTTTAACCCACTGAGCCACCCAGGCGCCCTAAATAACTTTTCATACCCTATACATCAGCTATCCAGAAGTTTTCTCTTTCCAAACACATGAAGCATTGTCAAGTCTCCAAGTTGCTACTCCCACTAAAAATACTCTCTCCTACTCCTATCTCAGCACCTCAGTGTGGAGAACTCCTGCACATCCTTCAAAACCCAACTCAAATGTCCACACATGTGTGAAGACCTCTCTGACCTCTCCCCCCTCAAAGTTGATTTACTCCTTTATTTATCACTCCACAGGGCTTTGGACACACCTCTACTAGGACACCCCACAAATTACACAATTTTTACCTCAACTCATGTCTGAGTCTCCCACTAAGATGTGGGGTCTCTGATGTGGAGAGGCAATGTTGGCTCATCTTAGTATCCTCAGTTCCCAGCACAGAGCATTCAAAAAATGCTTACCAAAGGAAAGGAAAATTAGAGGATGAGAAAGAAAAGAACAAAAGTTAAGAGAAAACAAAGATGAAATCGAAAGAAGCGAAGAAATGAGAAATAGAGACAATAAAGGAAGATATACATAAGGCAAACAATTGATCTTGACAAGGCAGAACCACACAGCTTGACTTTCAGGCCACAACACCAAGGTCAAATCAGGTGTTGGGGAGCTGAATCAGGGGTTTGTTTCGAAATCAAAATTTAAGACCCACATGAAAATCCAGATTTCTACCTCCTTAAACAAAAATAAAACTGTCTTGTGTAGCCGGGGCCTACCTCTTCCATGGTAACCATTGGCTGGATCCGAACATGCTTTCCCAGTCTACGGAGTCCCCAGTACACCCGACCATGAAAAGACAGCAGGGGGGTGGGAGGAGATTAGCCCCGCGCGAGGTTAAATCTCCCTGGCCGCTTACCACTGTGCTTGTGCTCTTTGTTCTCTTGTAATTGACATACTTCACTCATTTACTTCACCTGCCTGGCTTTTTTCAAACATTAGTTTGTCACCCTTATCCCAGGCAATTTGCTCCATCTAGATGCTCTGTGGTTACAAAAAAAAAACAACAACAACAACAAACTATAATAATTATTCTAGAGCTGCACTGTCCAATAGAACTTTCTAAGATAATGGAAATGTTCTGTAATCTATACTGTCCGATAGAGTAACCACTAGCCACATGTGGCTGTTGAGCATGTGAAACATGGCTAGTGTGACTGATGAACTGCGTCTCCAGTATTATTTCATTTTAACTAACTTAATTTTCACTGTAATAGCCACCTAAGGCTAGTGCCTACTGTATTAGAGATGCAGTTCTAGGGCAGTTTTCTCAAGTTTTAACATGCATAGAAGTACCTGGGGATCTTGTGAAAACACAGATTGCAATGTAGCACATCCAGAATGGGGCATCGGATTCTGCAAGTCCAATAAATTCCCAGGTGATGCTGATGATTCTGGGCTTTAGACCACACTTTGGGGAGCAAAATTCTAAAATAGTATTGCTTAAACTTCAGCATCCATAAGGATCCCATGGAGATTCCAAAGAGATTCCAAACAGAGTCCTGGGCCTTATCCCTCATAGATTCTGATTCAGTAGATCTAAGGTGGGCTCCAGCAATTTGCATTTGCATCAGGTTCCTGAGTGATGCTGGAGCACCATTCTAAAGTTTGGGAAGGTGTTGGAAAAAAAAGTTTTAGTCACTCTGATCTTCTTTCCCGATGGCTACTATTAATAGTTAATATTTTTAATAGTTAATATTTGTGTCCTACATCAAGGTATTTACGATCTCATTTTACTGATGAGGAAACTGAGGCACAGGGACGTTAGTGAACTTGCCCGAGGTTATACTGATGGTTAAGTGCTCTCTGCAGAGCCACCTCTTAAACCACATATTTTCACCAAGGATGAAATCACTGTGGATGTCTGCCAGTGTATGTCCTTGCCTTCATGCTCAGACTCCTTGATTCCTTGACTTTAGACCAGAAGAGGAGAATTAAAACCAGAACAGTCTGGTTTGGGTTCACAGTTTCCCTGGGTTCGTTTCATTTCCTGGTACAATGAGGTTTATGTCTTCTCATTTTATAAGAGAGGAAATGAGCTCCAAGAAATAAAAGTAAAGAACTTGCCTCGGGCCACATAACCAATCACTTCTCTTTATGTATTACCTGATGAACAACATTCGCGTCGGCATTTTTCCCCCACGTCAGCTTTTGATTCTAAATTTTTCTCTCTTTTTTAAGATTATACTTATGAATTGGTCAGAGAGAGAGAAAGAGAGCACAAACAGGGGGAGCAGCAGGCAGAGGGAGGCGCTGAGCAAGGAGCCCAGTTTGGGATTCGATCCCAGGACTCTGAGATCATGACCCGAGTGAAGGCAGACACCCAAACGACTGAGCCACCCAGATGTTCCTATTTCTAAATTTTTGAGTGCCACATTTTTATTGTTTAAGCACTGATGGAATTCTAAAACAGCCGCTACTGCTAGAGACACATCCCTCTCCCCTACACATCCCCCACCCCGATGGAATCTCCTGTCCTCTGCTCAGGTGAGCCCTGCTCAGCAGGAGTCTGCTTCTCTCTCTCTCTCTCTCTCTCTCTCTCTCTTCCTCTCTCTCTCTCTTTCCCCACCCCTCGCCAAATTTTTGAGTGCCACATTTTTATTGTTTAAGCACTGATGGAATTCTAAAACAGCCGCTACTGCTAGAGACACATCCCTCTCCCCTACACATCCCCCACCCCGATGGAATCTCCTGTCCTCTGCTCAGGTGAGCCCTGCTCAGCAGGAGTCTGCTTCTCTCTCTCTCTCTCTCTCTTCCTCTCTCTCTCTCTTTCCCCACCCCTCGCCACTGCTCATTCTCTCTCGCAAATAAATAAGTAAAATCTTGAAAAAAAGAAGAGTAAGGAAGAACAAGTTATTAGAAGGATGGAGAAGACACATCCTCTTTCTCACTAGTCCTCACCTTCTAAACCACACACTCCCTCTCGGCCCCACACTGTCCTGGCTCCCAGCGGAGGCCCAAAGCAGGCCAGCTCTGGACCTGGACGGAGACCCCCTGTTCTCCAAAGGGGAGATTCCAGCCACAGGTAGAAGAAACTGGATCCAAGAGCTCAAGTGATTTTCCCTAAATCCCACAGGTTAGAACAAGAGAAAGATCTAGTTCTCCATACACCTGACCTAGCTTCCACTATGAAAACATTCACATGGGGCAGCTAATTAATGCAAGAAACTGTCCAAGAGAAAACAAAGTAAGGAAAGACCCCGGATGGAAGGAGAAAGGATGCGGATGAGCTACCCGCTACAGAATTTTCTCCCTCTGTGAGGCTAAGATGACACAGGCAACTGAGAAGTAATAATGCTGCAGACACAGCCACACTGATGCATATCACAAAACCTGAAATTGAAGGGAACTGAAGCCTTTCATTGTGACACATTTCATCATTTTCTCAGTAATTGCATCAGTTTTATAATTTCTTCCATCACTGACTCCCCAGTAGGCCTGGCATCTCCTCGTGCTCACTGTGGAGGTAGAGGGTAACGGTGTTTGCCTCCAGGAAATTAAAGACCCCGCTCAATAACTGCATTAGTCATCGGCACTTGCCGCTGTGACTGATCTTGTAACTACCATCAGATCTGGGCACAGAAAGGATATGAAAATTCATAAGCAGGAAAACAATGTTATCTTCCCCTTATCCAGCTCGCTCTTTACAAGAAAGAGCTACAAGTCTTTTTTGCATTTCTAATTTGCTCGTCAAGGGGCATATTTTTGACAGGCGGGGATCTCTATCCATTCGGGACTGGAAACTGTTCAGGATCACAGGAAATTGTGAATTCTGTCTAGGTTTTCCAGAGTTCCTCTGTTGAGTTGCCTGTTGCTCCGTTACTTAAAGGAGCAGCAATATTTCAGAATTACATTTCAGCACCTCAAGACACCCAGAAAGCAGGAAGCCATAACACTGAAAAAAACACTGTTCTCCTGGTTCCGTGAGAAGCTACCAGAAGAAAAGTATACTCTGGTTTTATTATTGCTTTATATCTTGGTCACCCCTGATATCAGGGGTCTGGGGAGGTGATGGGTAAGTTGTTCCATAAACACAGTGCTTCAAGCTGAGCTACTCAACAAATAAGGCCTAGATTTAAAACAAAACAAAATTAAAAAAAAAAACCTGCAGGCAACACTCCCAATGAACAAACACTATTTTCTGGGTTTTCTAATCCAATGACCCTAAGATCTTTGAAACTTGCCAAATTGCATCAGTTGTTTGCTTGCGGATATGGTAATCAAATCCTAAATGGACGTTCATAGTCTTTGATCCGTTCCGGTGCTCGCTTTTAACCCTGCAAGTGTACTTCACGTGCAAGGAATACTATGTACAAAGCTATTCATTACAGTGTTACTTGTGATTGAAAAAAATGTAAATAACCTTGAAAGACATCATCACATAGAGTAGAGGACAAGTTAAATAAACTGTGTGGTTCATCCACACAATGGAATATTATAAAGCTCAAAGAACAAGTTAACACTAATGCACTAAAACGGAAAAAGCTCCAAGATATATCAACTGAATAAATGGAAGGTGTACATCACTGTCAACAGTACACTACCATGTATGTAAAGAAGAGAAATACAGGGCACCTGGGTGGCTCGGTCAATTAAGCATCCGCCTGCGGCTCAGGTCACGATCCCGGGGTCCTGGGATCAAGCCCCCAGTTGGGCTTCCTGTTCGTCGGGAAGTCTTCTCTCTCTCCCTCTGTCCCTCCCCCCTGCTTGTGCGTCCACTCTCTCTCTCAAATAAATAAAATTTTAAAAAAGAAAAGAAATACATGTATTGTGTGAATGCACAAGATATCCAAGAAAAGTCATGCCAGAAATGATGCGTCTGAGATGGAGAATCAGGGGAGCAGGATTGAGGAGTGGTCCAGGGAACGGAGGCCACGCTTCTGTTATTATCAAGATCTCACACACAGTAACAGGATGCCTGGCTGGCTCAGTCGCCAGGCATACATACATAATAATCTAGGAGGAATAGTAACTAATCCATAGTGCTTACTGTGTGCCAGGCACAGTCTAAACACATTACATTCTTTAAGCTAACTTGATATGCTTCTGTTAACTATAAGATATTTAAGATATTCATGTGCCTGTCTTGTTTCACTAGATTATTAGCTACTTGAGACCATAAACATGACTTAAGCATTTTTATATCTTATGCAAATGCTAGTACAATATCACATAATAATGTTCTAAAGAAGTGTGTCTCATTCATTATCATTCACTTTTCAGTCAAAATCATTCTATATCAAATATGAGAGAAGCAGATTATCTTCATCATTTAGAGCTGACTTAAGAACTCAATAATAAAATTATCTTTTCATCATCAGTTTGCTATGTCATGAAGTTCAGTCATAACCCAAAAATAAACGGCTTTGAAAATGTACTGTAATACATCCATGTGACCATAGTTGCGCTAGACACACTGGAGAAATCAAATTATTGAAGAAAATGTGTCCACTTTTCTCCTTACTTTTCATTCAAAGAGAAAAACTATATTATCAAAGCACAGTTCCCTCCCCTTATAAACTTTGACTTCAGGAAAGTATGTAAGTGTTTAAGAATAAAAGGTCTCCTGCTAAGTTATGTAGGATCAAGTACAGAGAGTGCTGTATCAAGCGTGACCCATCATAAACCCACATTCAAGTGGAGCTGTTTCTCTTTTCTTATTTGGAGGTTTCAGGCCATCATGGGAGACAAAAGTAAACAAGAGCTGGTCTCAATCTTGTCAACAACTGGGAGATGCATCTGTAATAAAAACAAAGTGGACTGTAGGAGTGGGAGTGGTTTTCCCCTCGACAAGCACTAAAAGTCATCCATGCTGTAAATCGGTCTGGTGGAAAACAGGGGAAAAAAATTAAAACCCTGATTCTTAGATTCAAAAATTCTCTTATATGATTTAGTATTTACTTGAGGGCCCACCTGGGCCACACAGGCCTTATGACAGGCAATTGTAGCCCCAAAGTTCATTTTATTAACTTAACACGCATACTCTGTTTCTTCACCCCAAGGATGGATCTGGTGAGCTGCTGAGGCTGCAGAGGCTGACCTCTACCCCAGCTCCAGTTCTGCACTGTGGCCTGGTGCTTTCTGACTGCTTCCTGACCTCCTACCAGACCCAGCGTCCCCCAACCAGGCCTCCCCTGAGACCCCCACTCTCTGGAGAAGAGCCCCATGTCCAGCCCGGTTGAGCTTGGGATTTATTTCTCCTCACACCAGCTCCTACACAGGTCCTTCGTCTTTCTTTTTTTTCTTCTTTTTCTTTTTTTTTTTTTTTTTAACAGGTGAGGAAGGGCAGAGGCAGAGGGAGAATTTTAAGCAGTCGCCAGCCCCCAGCATGGAGTCCAGTGCAGGGCTCCATCCCACAACCCGGAGATCATGACCTGAGCAAAAATCAAGAGTCAGGTGCTTAAACAACTGAGCCAACCCAGGCACCCCCCCAGTCCTTGGTCTTTTAATGTTCTTTGAATAAACATTTTATTTTCCAATAAAATTAAAAGCAAGCTTTAAAAAATAATTTGTTTCTATTTTTGAAGTAAAATTTGCAGATAAGGTAATAATGCCAAATCACATCTTACTGAAGTGGTAAAATTTTAATAGAAATAATTCTCTAAACAGCTGGTCTTGATTTTTTATTTGAAAAAAAGATAAAAATTCCAATAAAATTAAGGGAACCAACACAAAATTATATTTATTTAAAAATTTTTTTCATCCAAAAAAAGGAAAAACAAAGTTTTCATCTGTGTTATGGACTAAATTGTATTCCCCCAAAACTTGTATGTTGAAGTCCTAATCCCTCTCGCCTTAGAATGTAAGCTTATTTGGAGATAAGGTCTCTAAAGAGGTGAATGTGTTCAAAGGAAGCTGTTAGAGTACAGCCCTAATCCAATATGACTGGCATCCTCATAAAAGGAAGCAGAAATACTAGGGGTCTTTGTGCACAAAGAAAGGTCATGTGAGGACATATTGAGAAGGCAACAAGCCAAGAAGAGAGGCCTCAGAAAAAAGAACGAGCTTGCAGAGACATCTGGGTGGCTCAGTTGGTTATGCATCTACCTTCAGCTCAGGTCACGATCCCAGAGTCCTGGGATCGAGCCCCCCATCGGGTTCTCTGTTGAACAGGGAGCCTGCTTCTCCCTCTGCCTGCCACTCCCCCTGCTTGTGCTCTCTCACAATAAAATCTTTAAAAACAAGCAAACAAACAAATTAAAAAAAACAAAAAACCTGCAGATACCTTGATTTTGGAGAGTCTGCTTCTCCCTCTCCCCACCTCCCACTCGTGCCTGCATCTGTTGCTCTCTCTCTCAAATAAAAAAATGAAATCTTTAAAAATAAATAAACAAAAATAAAAAACTTCCTATATTCTTTTTTCTCTCATTTTGCTATGTACACCAGTGAAAACTCTGTCACTGACTAAGGAACCCCTGCTCTAAATTGTTTTTCTCTGGGGCTCCTGGGTGGCTCAGTTGGTTGAGTGTCTGCCTTTGGCTCAGGTGTGATCCCAGAGTCCAGGGATAAAGTCCTGCCTCGGGTAGTCTGCTTCTCCCTCTCCCTCTCCCCACCTCCAGCTCATGCTCTCTCTTGCTATCTCTCTCTCTCTCTCAGATAAATAAATAAAATCTTTAAAAATAAATAAAATTGCTTTTCTTCTTCATTTTTCATTCACTTGTTTGCAAGCTAAAAAATAATCACAGACTACACATGGCCATCAAAATAATTCCAACCTAAGAGGCCTATTCTCATTGTGAGAACATAGTTTATAAACGTATCACTTGCTATACATAACAAAAGAAACCTTGTAAAAACATGTTTTCTCGAATAAATAATAACCTTTTAAATTTATGAATATTAAAATTAAAATAGAAATATCTACTCATTATTTTCAAAATACAGTTAAATTACAAATTCATCGTGAATTTTGGGAAGCTATTTATTTCACCCTATGGGGTTTAGACAATTTCACATTTCATTTTTAAGTCAAGAGTCAGAAGACATTTCTTGTACAACCAGCACTAAGAGAGATCATGGTATGTCAATGAATTATTTAAATACAGAGATAGCTTTTTAAAACGGAGCTCTATAAATAAAATTAACAGGAAAATACACACCATACGAGCTAACTTTGGATCTACGAGCTTTAATGCGTTCACATATTGGAAGAAACTAGTCTGAAATTTTTCTCATTTAAAAAACACATTGTGATCGAATGGGTTTAAGGATGGAGAAATCAGTCAGTACTGAGCGATTCATAAACGTGACAGAGAAACATAACATTTTTTTTTAATTTTATTTTTATTATTTGCCCAAGGGGTACAGGTCTGTGAATCATCAGGCTTACATCTTTCACAGCCCTCACCAAAGCACAAACCCTCCCCAATGTCCATAGAAACATAACATTTTTAAGACTTAAACAAAGCCTCGGCAGCACAGGAGATGGTCTTGGTTTCTCTCTCTCCTATTGAGCAGGGAGTTTTCATATTTCATAGTTTCTGAATTTCCTCAGGAGTTCTGACGGAGCATCCCCAGACCAGCGGAAACGAAGGTGCCAAGAGTTCCCATCTGAAAAACCTTTAAAGCACAGAAAAGATTTTAAAATCAGAGAGGTAGGAAAAGAAAACTCACAGTGTCATGGCAAAATAGCTTGCTGATCAGATTTCACTGCAATAAATAAAATGCAAGTAAGTCTTTAATATGGATTATCAATATCTTACAGAAACTGATTATCTTAAGTCGACTTCTGAATTCTTTTTTCCACACACACACACTTTGATTTGGCCTGGTGCACCCATTCATTTATTCGTTTGTAAAGAAACATTTATTGAGCACCTATTGCATATTGCCAGCCTCTATGCTAAGTACCATGAGACAGCAGTACCTGTCTCCTGATGGGGGTCACAGAAGAATCCAGAAAACTATTAATGTGGCAACAACAACAACAACAAATATATATATATATATATATGGAGGGAAAGACATAGGAGAATGGTAGACCAGAGAAAGGCATTCAGTGTGGACTCGGTAGAATAAAGGTAGAGTGAGAAAAGACTTCTGGAAGGAAGTGACATTCAAAGTGACCATGAGCAGGAATTAGCTAGACCGGGGTGTCTCAAACTTCCATACACATAGTCATTATCTGGATATCTTGTTATACTTGAGATTCTGATTCTGGATGTCTGGGGTAGAGCCTGCATTCTGGATTTCTAAGCAGCTTCCTTCCCTGATCACTTGATCCAAATCGTACCCAGCCCCAACCTCCATCCCTCCCTGTCCCCTTACCCTGCTTATTTTTCTATAAAGCCCTTGTGAATATTTGATATTAAATATTCATTTATTTATATATTATATACTGGGAGACCCCATTCAAAAAAAAAAAAAAGAAGGGACTTCTCTGTGGTCACAAAACAACAGTAAAATGAGGAATAGATCCCACATTTCTTTTTCTCTTTGATTTATATATTTTGATTTTTAACTATTTTAAATTTTTATTTATTTTTCAAGTAGGCAGCATATCCACATGGCTAAAATTCAAAAGGCACAAAGATTTACTCCAAAAGTCTTCCACCTTCCTCTCCCCTGATGTTCCCAGTAGACAAATTTGTTACCAGCTGCCTGCCTATCCTTCCAGAGATAGTCCAGGCATATTCATTTGCTATTCTGCAGTGAATAACATGGCACACATGTCATTTTGCACATGGGTGATCTGTAGGATAAAATTTGTGGAAGTGGGATTGCTGGGTCAAAGTCATTGTGCATTTGCAGTTTTGACAGACATTGCCAAACAGTTCTCCAGTTCTCCATAAAGCTTGACCCAGCAGCGGCTGATTTTCGTACACCATCATTAACACCATGTTAACAAACTTAGTAACCTTGCCAGGCAGAGGAGTACCAAACAGTGCAGTTTTAATTTGCCTTTCTCTTGGTATGAGTGAGTTTAAGCATCTCTTCATAAGTTCCAAGGCTATTTGTATATTTTCTGTTCTATGAATTATCTGTTCATTTCCTTCTGTTCATTTCCTAACCAGATGGTTGATCCTCTCACTGATTCGTAGAAGCATAAAGGAAGAGAAGTTATCATTTTGCCAATTACAATGAAATTAAATATTTTTTTAAAGATTTTATTTATTTATTTCACAGAGAGAGAGATCACAAGTAGGCAGAGAGGCAAAGAGAGAGAGGAGGAAACAGGCTCCCCACTGAGCAGGGAGCCCGATGCGGGCCTCGATCCCAGGACCCTGAGATCATGACCTGAGCTGAAGGCAGAGGCTTTAACCCACTGAGCCACCCAGGCACCCGAAATTAAATATTTTTTATGTTTAAAAGCCACTGTCTATTTACGTAGTTTCCCTCCCTTTTTCTTTTGGATTATTGATCTTTCTCTTCTTGATTTGTAGAGCCAACTTTTGAATTCTTTTCAACAAGAATTAGTTTACATGGATGAAAGAACCTCATGTGCTTAAATGATTACTAATAAAAGGATATTTATAGATGTCTCCAGTGGTAGGAATTTGGGCAGTTCACTTGCAAAGAAATTGGAAACAACTTTCAAACAGCTGCCAAAGTAAAAGGTCAATGGTAAAGGATCTCTGGAAATACAAATAATTTATTCCACAATAGTAATATATCTTTAATTCTAAACAACTTTGTTAAAAATTAAAGAAAAGGTCATTTTCCTTCTCTACAAGAGGGAGCATAAATTGGCAAAAATCTTCTGTAGGCACTTTGGCAAAATTTATCAAACTTGTTAAAATGTGTAAACTTTTAACCCAATAATTCTACTTCTAGAAATTTATCCTAAGGAAATAATCACAGATGTGCTCAAGGGTTTAACCATAAGGATATTTACCATGATTTATAAATGTTTTTAAAAATCAAGAAATAGTCTAAATCTCCAGCAATAGAAAGTTGGTTAAAAGTCTTTGATATAGTCATTAACAATTTTTTAATATTTATTTATGGTCATAGAAAAATTCTCATAACATATCACTAACTGACAGATAGTTAGAAAACAGTTTATATGGATGCCTGGGTGGCTCAATCAGTTAAGTGTCTGCCTTTGGCTCAGGTCATGATCCCAGGGTCCTGGGATTGAGTCCCACATAGGGTTTCTTGCTCACTGGGGAGCCTGCTTCTCCCTCTGCCTGCTGCTCCCTCCCTCTCTATCTCTCTCTCTGACAAAAAAAAAAATCTCAAAAAAAAAAAAAGTTTACAGAATAATACACAAAATATGCTTCCATTGATATTTTAAAATATTATCTAAATATCTAATCAGAAAAATATGCACAGAACAGTTGACAGTAGTTAAGAAAACCATCTGTTTGTACTATTTTTAGAATTATCAGAGAAGGGCGCCTGGGTGGCTCAGTGGGTTAAAGCCTCTGCTTTCGGCTCAGGTCATGATCTCAGCGTCCTGGGATTGAGGCCCTAATCGGGCTATCTGCTCAGCAGGGAGCCTGCTTCCTCCTCTCCCTGTCTCTTTGCCTACTTGTAATCGCTCTCTGTGTGTCAAATAAATAAATAAAATCTTTTAAAAAAAAAAAGAATTATCAGAGAAAACAAATTTAAGAATTTCCTTTTCAGGAAAAAGCAAAAGGAAGTTTCTGACAACCTGTGACTGAAATACACACACACACACACACACAATATGTACAGTATGATCCTCTTAGTTTTAGGTATACTAACATATATAAAAATATACCAAAAGATCAATAATAGATATGTCTCTAGGTTCTAAGATTGCAAGTTGTATTTTCTACCTTTGGCTTGACCACATTTCTCACATTTCTACTGTAAATATACTTGTTATTTTATAGTTTGAAAAAGGTGTTTTCTAGCTTGGGTTCCAACAGAAATAGACCCCCCAAACAAGAATTCGAATGTAGGTGGCTAATTTGTTGTTTGTTTTTGAGTAGGCTCCACACCTAACATGGGGTTTGAACTCGTGACCCCAAGATTAAGAGTTGCATGCTTGGGCACCTGGGTGGCTCAGCCCATAACATCTGCCTTTGATCAGGTCATGATCCTGGGGTCCTGGGATCGAGTCAGGCTCCCTGGTCATTGGGGAGTCTGCTTCTCTCTCTCCCTCTGCCCCTCCCCCCACTCCTGTTCACATGCTCTTACTCTCTCTCTCTCTCTCAAATAAATAAATAAAATCTTAAAAAAAAAAAAGGGTGCCTGGGTGGCTCAGTGGCTTAAGCCTCTGCCTTCGGCTCAGGTCATGATCTCAGGGTCCTGGGATCGAGTTCCACATCGGGCTCCCTGCTTGGTGGAGAGCCTGCCTCCCCCTCTCTCTCTGCCTGCCTCTCTGCCTACTTGTGATCTCTCTCTCTGTCCAATAAAATAAATAAAATCTTTAAAAAAAAAAAAAAGGAGTTGCATGCTCTCCTGATTGAGCCAGGCTCAGTAAGTGGCTAATAGGAAAGGCGATTCAAGGAGGTCCCGGTAAGAAAGTAGGGAAAGGAACCAAGTTTATAAAATGTACATTATCAGGCAAATTACTACCCTGGGCAGCTGGGGCTTGATTGCACTAGAGACCCCTGGAAGACAATATAAAATGCCTCAGAGTTCTCCAGTTTGAGAAGGAAAGGAACGTCCCACTCACATTCATCAATATCCGATGGCTACATCCAAACGTGTTTATTCCCTGGCACTTGCTGCCACACCGGCTCAGTTACCAGAGAAACCCCTCTGGTAGAAACCAGAACATTACACAAACTATTTTATTCTAGAATGGCATTTATCAGGAGCCATATTTATTGCATATTTAAGGGGAAAGAAAGGAAAAGTGAGATTATCTCACACACCAGTTTTCAGAGGCTGTGTTCCATATTTTCCTGGTTGCAGTGAAGAGTCAGAACAGGATGGGAACTCTATGACAGATGTTCGTCACAGAAGAGGCATCAAAAGGCAAACTCCAAAGTAAATATGAACCACTGCTTGAGGAAATTAATGAATATGCTAAAAAAAAGTAGGTGAGAAGCCACTCTGGACTCGGTAAAGCTGACAGGAATATTTCCTTTTTTTTTTCTTTTTTTTTTTTGAAGATTTTATTTATTTATTTGACAGAGAGGGATTACAAGTAGGCAGAGAGGCAGGCAGAGAGAGAAGAGGAAGCAGGCTCCCCGCTGAGCAGAGAGCCCGATGTGGGCCTCGATCCCAGGACCCTGAGATCATGACCTGAGCCGAAGGCAGAGGCTTTAACCCACAGAGTCACTCAGGCGCCCAGGAATACTTCTTAAATGTTGATGTTACAGAAATTTATGCTGCAGTAACATAAAGTTATAAATAACCATACAACTGCACTTTGGTATATCAAACTCCAACTTTACGGTGCTACTCATCACAGCCAATAATCTCTTAAATGGCACTAAGAAATGGTAAATACAGCCTTTAGGAAAATTTCGTAATTCCTATTCTCCAACAACAGCTTCTCAGAACAGTGATCCTCCTCCCACTGCTCCTCCCCCCTCCATTCCTCAGTCACAGTAAAAGAATATACCTCACCATGTGAGGGCATAAAAACTGACATCACACTGTATTGCACACCCGAAACTAACATAAACTGTATGTTAATTACACTGGAATTTAAAAATAATAATAATAAAATAGGAGTACAAAAAAAACTTGACACCACAATTTATTCTGAGTAAATTACAATATATCTATCCTGTGGAATACTTATCTGCTGTTTAAAAGGACAAAATAAAAAAATAAAAACAAAAGTAAAAAGATGAGTTAATTCTAAATATGAGTCTTAAAAAAAAAAAAGAGTCTAAGGAGAAGCCCCATAATAGTAAAAGCTAACACCAAAACACCTACCAGACCTACTGGTCTAAATATTTTACATAATTTATTTACTACTCAAGAAAACCATATAAGGTAGACACTAATGTTTTGGCCATATAATAAGAAAACACGGATACGGAGGGGTTAACTTGCTTGCCCAAAGTCATGCAACTCATCAGTGGAAAAGCAGGGATCTGATTCCAGACTTTGTGCTCTTAGGCACTGTGTAGCCGTATAACACCATTCTCTATTTTTAAAGCCCTCAGAAGTGAACGTGTATCTCTATAGGCTTGTATTAGCATAGAGAACAATGTGGAAGGAGACGCACCTGGATATCTGCACTGGTTACTTTGGAAAACAGAAGCGGAGAACAATGGGAGCCTGGGGTAGACACGAGGTCACTGTCTATATATGATTCTTTGAATTTTCTAATAACAAGCTCCTCTTAATTTGGGGTTTTTAAATATCTAAATAACTAGTTTTTTAAAGGAAGAAAAAATTTCATAGAATCTGGTGCAAGGGATTCCAGCCTCATGCCTGAGTCTCTGAAGTGATCAGCTGCCCACCCCCTACCCACCTTCTGGTGAACTCAGACTAGGTCCGAATCTGAAACAGAGTCACGGGGAGGCCCCAGGGGTTCAGGAAGCCCAGATCTGAACATTCTGAGCTGAACAGAGAAACATCTCTATGTTTGCCTGTGTGTGTGCCTGCGTAGGTCTCCGTTTGTATGTGTGTATTTGCTTGAAACACTGGATTTTTTTTTTTAATTCGGGCTTCTGCTTTGATCAGTTTGTTACATTATAACCATGCCCAGATATGAGGCTGATGCAATCCATGTGAGGGCTCCACAAAAGGGTATCTTGAGTACCCAGCACAGACACCTGAATCGCACCCTAAGAATCTTTATTCTAGCAGGTAATGAGCATGTAGAAGTTCTCCCCAAAAGATTTTAAGGGACTATTTCTAGAAAGACTAATTCAAACTATCTAATTATCTTCTTTTCTTCAGTAAATATTCAAGGATTCAAGGACCTTCAGGAGCTTTTGGTTTAAAGGCTAAATTCTGGTTGAATCACAACCCTGAGAATCAAGCAAGAATCTGAAAGACAATGACAGTGTGTGTACATAACACACCTATACAAGAGCAACACAGTGGGATGGCTGGAGACACAAAGAAATGATCACAATAGCTGACATTAACCCAAGACTGGCTTGGCTTGGTAGGTGAATCACCATGCTAAGCATTTTGCATGGATGTCATTTAATCCACATGATAACTCTATGAGAAGGTACGATTATGATCT
The DNA here is from genome assembly GCA_002007465.1 of Ailurus styani. Classification (NCBI taxonomy): domain Eukaryota; kingdom Metazoa; phylum Chordata; class Mammalia; order Carnivora; family Ailuridae; genus Ailurus; species Ailurus styani. The sequence continues at coordinate 6,774,343 of LNAC01000047.1, read as the reverse complement.
TGATTTTATAGAAGAGGAAACTGAAATCTAGAGAAGTTAAGTAACTTTTACAAGGTAATACAGATCGCAGTAGTAGAGCTAGGTAGTGTAGCTTGGGAACTTAATCTCTATAATGCCCTGCTACACTGGAGCTATATATCATTCAGAATGTCTACAGAGCTACTTCCAGATAAGGTACCTTCTCAAGATAGTGCAACCCCTCGCCTTCCACACAGACGCTGAAGCCAAGCTGCCTTAGTTCAGCCCCTTCCCCTGTTGTATACAAGCTGTAGAGCTTTGGGAAAATCACTCAACCTCCCTGGACTTCAGTTTTCTCATCTGTAAAATGATCATAATATTGGTGCCAACCTCACAATCTTGTAGTGAGGATTAAATAAATTAATGTCTATGAAGTGAACGTAAGACAAGATAATACACGTAAAGTAATGCACATGAAGAACATTCCTATACACAGTAAACACTCAATAAATGGCAGTATTATTTCAGTCCAGCTGAAGACACTCCCAGAAATGCCTCAAATTTCCCTTGCAAGGAATGTACTGAGGAATGTGTCTTCAGTGTCTGTGTCCGTGCTAAGTATCTTTTAAGGTGATAAAGCAATCCTTAAATTTGGCAATACTGATTAGTTGGAAGAGATTGAGAATAAATACAGTATAAACCAACCCTTTTAATTTCAGATCTTCTTTGTTCTGCAAAGCTACATGACTTGACTTACTTGGAAAATCAGGATTTTGTGGGGAAAATGACTTCTCCAAGGACTTGGATTCTTTTTGCTCCATTTTCTCTGTGGTTGAACCCAGCTCCTCTTTCTTTATTTCTCTTTGCTTGTTGCATTCCTCATTTTCAATCTTGTCAGTATGAGGCTGGTCAGATTCTTCCAGCATCAGATCTTTTTTACCTCTGACAGCCCAATGCATTGACTACATTAATTAAAAGCAGACACATAATATAAAATCAATATTATATAGTATTCTGTATTTAAAGTTCAATGTGTGATAAAACCTAACCTACTATTAAGAATTTTCCTGTAGGTTTTATTTCAAAATAAAAATGTTAATTTTGGGGTGCCTGGCTGGTTCAGTCAGTGGAGCAAGTGACTCTTGATCTCAGGGTGGTAGTTTTGAGCCCCAGGTTGGCCCTAGAGTTTACTGAAAGAGAGAAAGAGAGAGAGAGGGAGGGAGGGAGGGAAGAAGGTGGAAGTGAGGGAGGAAGGGAGGGAGGAAGGAAGGAAGGAAGGTCGGTCAGTCGGTCGGTCTGGGTACCTCCGTTGGTTAAGCAGCTAAGTCATGATCTTAGCTGCTTTCTGAGTCTTTCAGTCCAGATCATGATCTTAGGGTCCTGGGATAGAGTCCGGCGTCAGGCTCCTCACTCAGCCAGGGAGTCGAGTCGCTTGTGGATTCTCTCTCCCTCTCCCTCTTCTCCTCCCCCTCCCCGCTCATGCTTTCTCTCTCTCTTTCCAAAATAAATTTAAAAATAGATAAATATTTTAAGAAAGAAAGAGAGAAGGAAGGAAGGAAAGAAGGAGGGAAGGAGGGAGGGAGGAAGGGAGGAAAGAAGGGAGGGAAGAAAGAAGGAAGGAGAGAAAGAAAAAAAAAAGATGGGGCACTTGGCTGGCTCAGACAGTAGAGCATGCAACTTGATCTCAGGGTTGTAAGTTTGAGTCCCACACTGAGTCAGGAGATTACCTAAAAATAAAATCTTTAAGGAGCACCTGGGTGGCTCAGTAGGTTAGGTGTCCGACTCTTGGTTTCAGCTCAAGTCATGATCTCAGGGTCATGAGATCAAGCCCTGTGCATGGCTCTGCACTCAGCAGAAGTCTGCTTGGGAGTCTCTCTCTACACTCTGCCCCTACCCTCACTTTTCTCTTTAAAATAAATAAACAGGGCGCCTGGGTGGCTCAGTGGATTAAAGCCTCTGTCTTCGGCTCAGGTTGTGATCTCGGGGTCCTGGGATCAAGCCCTGCATCATCAGGCCCCCTGCTCCTCCTCTCTCTCTGCCTGCTCAGCTCAGCTCCTCTCTCTCTGCTCCCTGCCCAGCAGGGAGCCTGCTTCCTCCTCTCTCTCTGCCTGCCTCTCTGCCTACTTGTAATCTCTCACTCTGCCAAATAAATAAATAAAATCTTAAATAAATTAATTAAATAATTAAATCTTTTTAAAATAAAAAATGAAACCTTTTTTAAAATATTAATTTTAGGGGCACCTGGGTGGCTCAGTCCATTAAGCATCTGCCTTCAGCTCAAAACAGATCTCAGGATCCTGGGATTGAGCCTCGAGTAGGGCTCTGCTCAGCAAGGAGTCTGTTTCTCCCTCTTCTTCTGTCCCTCCCCTGAGCTCATGCTCTTTCTCTCAAATAAATAAATAAAATATATTTTTTTAAATGTGAATTTTTTAAAAGGGCAGTGGCCTTAGCTAGTACAAAAAAAGCTGCTTTGGGTTTGGTTGTTTGGGGTCTGTTGTTGTTTAGATTGGTTTCTTCCTTTTTCTGCAGGTGCACAGAGTAGGAGAGGCTGGCCAGTGGCTTTCTCTGTGAAGGGAAAGGATATCAGGACGGTCAGTGAAAAATAGAAAGTAAGAAATTCAAGAATTCAGGGCCTAGAGTGCTGAAAATGTGGTCCTTCAGCATCACAAGTCAGTTAAGTTTCCTGTACAGTGTATTTGCTCCATGCCTCAGTACTTCTTTCCTGGAATAAAAGCGTCTACAATTTTCCTTAGATGGTGTTGAGGATTAATGACTTACCTACAGTAAAGGCTTTGATAGCTGTCAAAGATATTCTGAGATAATAGTTTTACTCACCCATCTACTTTTAAGAATAAAATATTTTATCATCAGGCCCATGTATCTGCTAATCCCAATTAAAGAAATACACAGGGTTGGGCGCCTGGGTGGCTCAGTGGGTTAAAGCCTCTGCTTTCAGCTCAGGTCATGATCTCAGCGTCCTGGGATCGAGGCCCGCATCGGGCTCTCTGCTCAGCGGGGAGCCTGCTTCCTCCTCTCCCTGTCTCTCTGCCTGCCTCTCTGCCTACTTGTAATCTCTCTCTCTGTGTCAAATAAATAAATAAAATCTT
>LNAC01000047.1:6748054-6771265 GCA_002007465.1 Ailurus styani | reverse complement strand
AAAAAAAAAAAAAAAGAAAAGAAAGAAATACACAGGGGGAAAATCCAAACTGTATCTAACCTCAAATTCAGGCGCCTCTCATGCTTTGTACTTCAATCAAAAGACTAATGTAAGAGCAATGCTAAGCAGCCTGGTTTGCTGGGACACAATTAGGCCTCATTTCTGAGTGCATTTCTCAGCTCCCCTAAGATATTAACTGGGCAGAACAACATTTAACATCAAGGAAACTAATGTGGAATGACTCAGTTCAATAGAATGATCATCAGTAAAAATATCAAATGATAGCAGTTGATAGAGACTAAGAGGGTGATTAGGAAAAGGACAGTCTGTACAGCAAAATAATTAACCGCACCGGACAAAAAAATCACTGTGCACAGGGGGTGAACTAATGCCAAACAGACACCAAGCCTGGGTCCAAAGGCCACTGTCCTACAGTCTATGAAATTGGTATGTTGTTTATTCTACCTTCTCCATTAACTTGTTTATCAGCTTCTTTAATGTGTTTTTTTCCCCTAGGAAGTCATTTTTTTTTCTTTTAATTCTGGACCTTCGGGCACCTGGGTGGCTTAGTCAGTTAAATGTCTGAAGTTAAATGTGCCTTCGGTCCTGGTCATGACCCCAGAATCCTGTTATGGAGCCCTGAGTCCGAGTCCAGCTCCCTGCTCAGTGGGGAGCATGCTTCTTCCTCTCCCTCTGCCCCTCCCCCTGGCTCATTAATTCTCTCTCTCTCTCTCTCAAATAAATAGATAAAATCTTTAAAATAAACAAAGTAAGTAATTTAATTTAATTCTAGACCTTGTTTAATAATAAAAAATTGTGCCTACATGCCAGTAAATATTAAATAGACAAATAGAAAAAAATCACTTGACTCATGTGAACCATGGATAAGCTGAATAACTATTCAAAATTGACTAGTTGTTTTTATTCTGATCAACATGAGTGAATTTTTTACTTCCCTGGATGATCTTTGACAAGCTTTTGGATAACATTCAATTAGGACAGACTGTCTTCTGAACAGGCCCAGAAGGTACTGAATTACACACTGTTTCCAATCTGACTGGAAAAAGTGTAACCAAACAAGCATAGTAGAAAGCTTCCCCGGTCGTTTGTAGCCAACTGGACTCACCCCAAGGACACCTCACGGAGCCCAGGAGCCCAGAAACAATCAGTAGATAAACAGACCCACGTGAGGGTAACTGGCAATCCCAACAAGCCCTCCCAGAAGCAATCAATTTGTCAAACAATCAATTCACCAAAAATGTGTTCCTATTAACTCTTTTTTCTAAAGGTTTCATTTGTTTATTTGAGAGAGAGAACATGAGCAGGGGGAGGGGCAGAGGGAGAGGGAGAAGCAGACTCCCCACTGAGTGCTGAGTCTGATGTGAGGGCTCCACCTGGGGCTCAGGATTCAAGGCAGGGCTTGACATCAGGACTCTGAGATCACGAACTGAGCCCAAGTCATATTTTCTTTATAATATGTAAAGGTTGGGGGTCCCTGGGTGGCTCAGCCAGTTAAGTGTCTGACTTGATTTCAGCTTAGGTCATGATCTCAGGGTTGTGAGATCAAACCCCACTTTGGCTCCATGCTGGGCATGTAACCTGCTTAAGATTCTCTCTCTCCCTCTGCCCCTCCTCTCCTAAATAGATATAAAAATATATATAATTTTTATATATTGAAATATATACATATAAAGGTCAATGTAAGAACAAAGTATATAACACAATAATTATAGTGATTATTCTTATCTTTAGTTTTTTTAATAGCATGAAGAAAGAGAACACAATGGTTTAAAAAGTCTCTCTGCATCAATCCAATGACTCTTTCACCAGAATTTGTAAACAAGAATAAATTTAAAATAATTTTCAGCTTACTTTAGTTAATCAGGCTCTGGTTTTTTGGAATTTATAAGCCTTGAGAAAAGAACAGACCAATATGAACTAAAAGGATGGAGGAGACGAATTTGCATTGGTTCAAAATTCAGCAGTATTATATGAGCAACTTGAGAAGCACAGTTGTCAGAATGTATAAAACAATAAATGCTTAAAAATAAATAAATGAAATAAATGCTAATGAGGAGTGTATATATTGAATCAAACACCCAAGGAGAATTGACAATTGTGGTCATCAGCTCTTCTGGCACTGATCCATTGAATTCACCTTCACAGGATTTGTGGACACTGAGTTACATCCAGATTCTACCAGCTTCTTGGTCTTCTCCCTCCTATTGACTTTTTTTTTTTTAAGATTTTATTTATTCATTTGACACAGAGAGAGAGATCACAAGTAGGCAGAGAGGCAGGCAGAGAGAGAGGGGGAAGCAGGCTCCCTGCTGAGCAGAGAGCCCGATGCGGCCTCGATCCCAAGACCCTGAGATCATGACCTGAGCCGAAGGCAGCGGCTTTAACCCACTGAGCCACCCAGGCGCCCCTCCTATTGACTTTTTAAGCCACTACGTGAGACCAATCAATGGGCAGCCTGAGCTTCGTAAATCCACTTCATCCCAGAGAGAAACCTACCGTTTTCACGGAGTCACTCAAAGCTTCCCACTGCTGGAATGGCATCGACATCTGGCTCCTTCGCCAGTGGTCATAGCGGGCACGACTCTCTGCATTGGTCAGAACATCCTTTGCCTTCTGCAGTTTCTGAAAAGTCTCCACTGGAAAACAAATCAAAAAATGAACACTTTGGGCGCCTGGGTGGCTCAGTGGGTTAAAGCCTCTGCTTTCGGCTCAGGTCATGATCTCAGCGTCCTGGGATCGAGGCCAGCATCGGGCTCTCTGCTCAGCAGGGAGCCTGCTTCCTCCTCTCTCTCTGCCTGCCTCTCTGCCTACTTGTGATCTGATCTCTCTCTCTGTGTCAAATAAATAAATAAAATAAAAAATCTTTAAAAAAAAATGAACACTTCTCTCTTGAAGGAGTGATTTTAAACTCCCAAACAAATTGATCTCACTGGAATAGGTCTGTTATTTACCAGCTATGTGACCTTGGGCCAGTTCCCCTCTTCAAGCTTTAATTTCCTTAAGTGTAGAGTGAATCACAAGGACAAGTGAGGTCATGCATGTGACGTGCCTGGCTCACAGTTTATCCTCTCTCTTTACTGAGCTCCAGTGCAAGCGCTCTTCCAGGTGTTGATGACACAAGTGTGAACAGTAGACACGAACTATTTAGTGGGATTGACACTTACAAACATCAAAAAAAAAACTACAGTCTACTAGGAAGAAAACTACCTTTGCTTGTGGTAGTTGTGAGGAAAGGCAGTGATCAGGCTAGAGGAATAGTATAAATGAAGACTCTAAGGCAGGAAGGAGCATAGTGATTTAGAGAAAATAGTCCATGTGGCTGGAGGACACAGGGCTGGGAAAGAACAATGAGGAAATGAGGAATGGGGCTGTAGAGTAGACAAGGGCCCAGTCATCCAGGAACTTAGAGGCCTAAGGATTCTGGTCTGTTTTTTGTTGGAAAAACAGTAAGAAGCTATTGGGAGGCTTCGAGCACAGGAAGTAACATGCTAGGTGGTTGATAAATGGTAGTTTTGTCACTGATCTATTTGACCAGATGGTATACAATAGAAACCATCTGTCCCTTTTGTAAACACTTCCAATGTCCCTTCTGCTCCTCAATCAAGTTCAAACTCTCTATAGAACAATACACAAAAATCAATTGTGTTTTTATACAGTAGCAATGAGGAATCTGAAAATGAAATCCGGGAAGGAATCCCATTTACAATAGCATCAAAAAGAATAAAATATTTAGAAAAAAATGTTAACAAAAGAAGTGCAAGATTTATATATTGAAAAGTATAAAACACTGTTGAAAGAAATTAAATATCTAAATAAATAAATATCCATGTTCATGGATCAGAAGACCTAACATTGCTAAGATAGCAATATTCTCCAAACCTCTCTACAAATTTAATGGAATCTCTTTCAAAATTCCAAGTGCCTTTTTTAGCAGAAATTGACAAGTTGATCCTAAAAATCCATATATACATGCAAAGGACTCAGAATAACCAAAACAATCTTGAAAAACAGAAACAAAGTTGGAAGAACTCGCACTTTCCAATGTAAAAAAGCTTTCTACAAAGCTACAGTAATGAAAACAGTGTGGTACTAGCATTAGAATAAACATAAATAAATGGGGTATTATGAGTCCAAAAATAAACCCTCAAAATTTACAATCAATTGGTTTTCTTTTTTTTTTTTTAAGATTTCATTTATTTATTTATTTGACAGAGAGAGATAGAGAGAGAGGGGAAAAACAAGCAGAGAGCGTGGGAGAGGGAGACACAGGTTTCCTGCTGAGCAGGGAGCCCAATGAGGGGCTCAATCCCAGGACCCTGGGATCATGAGCTGAGCCAAAGGCAGATGCTTAACAAGTGAACCACCCAGGCGCCCCTCTTTTTTTTTTTTTAAGATTTTATTTATTTATTTGACAGAGAGAGAAATCACAAGAGGGCAGAGAGGCAGGCAGAGAGAGAGAGAGAGAGGAGGAAGCAGGCTCCCTGCTGAGCAGAGAGCCCGATGCGGGCCTCGATCCCAGGATCCTGAGACCATGACCTGAGCCGAAGGCAGAGGCTTTAACCCACTGAGCCACCCAGGCGCCCTCTTTTTTTTTTTTTTTTAAGATTTTAAGTAATCTCTACACCCAACGTGGGACTCAAACTCACAACTCTGAGAGCAAGAGTTGCATGCTCCACCAATTGAGCCAGCCAGGCAACCAAAGTCAATTGGTTTTCTACAAGAGTACCAATACCATTCAAATGGAGGGGAAAATCATCTTTTGGGGGAACCTGGGTGGTTTAGTCGGTTGAATGTTTGACTCTTGGTTTCAGCTCAGGTCATGATTTCAGCGTTATGGGATAAAATCCTGCATCAGGCTCTCCAGGCTCAGCATGAAGTCTGCTTGGGATTCTCTCCCTTTTTCTTCCTCTCCTCATGTGCTTGCTCTCTCTCCCTCAAACTCATCTTTTCAACAAATAGTGCTGAGCCAACTGGATATCAACATATAACAGAATGAAGTTGGGGGGTACCTGGGTAGCTCAGTCAATTAAGTGTTCATCTCAGCTCAGATATTTTTTTTAAATGTATTTATTTATTTGAGAGAGAGAGAGAGAGAAAGGGGGAGGGCAAAGAGAGAGGGAAAGAATCTCAAACAGACTCCCCACTGAGCATGTAGCCCAACACAGGCCTTGATCCCACAACCAATCTCAGCCCAGGTCGTGAGTTCAAACCCCACACTGGGCTCCACATTGGGTGTGGAGCCAACTTAAAAAAAAAAAAAATGACATCAGATCCCTACCTCACACCATAAACAAATATTAACAAAATGGATCGTAGATCTACACTTGATCTTAACCAAAATGCCAAGGAGTGAAAAAATGGATGATAGATCTAAATGTAAAAGCTAAAACTATAAAACTCTGAGGAAATATATATGAGTAAATCTTTGTAACTTTGGATTAGGCAACAGCTCTTTACATATGACACCAAAAGCATAAGCACAAGAAACAAAAGGAAAAAAAAAAGAAAATTGTACTTCATCAAAACTGAACATGTTGTGCTTCAAAAAATATCATCAAGAAAATGAAAAGACAAGCCATGGAATGGAAGAAAATATTTGCATATCATAGATGAGATGAGGGATTTCTATCTATAATTAAAGAGAACTCTTACAGCTCAATAAGAAGACTAGTAGCCTAATTTAAAAATTAGTAAAGGAATAAATAAATAAATAAAAATTAGTAAAGGATTTGATGAGACATTTCTCCAAAGAAGATATATAAATGGGCAATAAGCACACGAGAAAATGTTCATCATAAGTAATTGAGAAAATAAAAATCAAAACCACAGTGAGATATATTCACTCCATAATCACTAGAATGGCTACGATAAAAAGATAAATAATAGCAAGCGTTGATGAGGATGTGGAGAAATTTGAAGCTTCATGCATTGCCGGTGGGATTGTAAAATGGTGTACTGCTTTGAAAAACACTTTCTCAGTTCCTCAAAATATTAAACATAGAATTGACATACAACCCAAGAATTCCAACCCTAAATATACACTCAGGAGAACTGAAAACATGTCCACACAAAAGCTTATATATGAACGCTCAAAGTAACATTATACTAGCCATAAAGTGGAAACAACTCAAATTTCCATCAACTGATAGGTGGATAAATAAATGTGGTATATACGTATAATGAAATTATCACACAGCTACAGAATAAATGAAGTACTGATACATGCTATGAAATGCATGAGCCTTGAAAACACTATGCTAAATGAAAGAAGCCAGTCAGAAAATGACACATATTGTATGATTCCACTGATAAAAAATATCCAGAATAAATGAGGGGTGGCTGGGTGGCTCAGTTGGTTAAGAATCTGACTCTTGGGCACCTGGGTGGCTCAGTGGGTTAAAGCCTCTGCCTTTGGCTCAGGTCATGATCCCAGGGTCCTGGGATGGAGGCCCGCATCGGGCTCTCTGCTCAGCAGGGAGCCTGCTTCCTCCTCTCCCTCTGCCTGCCTCTCAGACTACCTGTGATCTCTCTCTCTGTCAAATAAATAAATAAATAAATAAATCTTTTTTTTTTTTAAAAGAATTTGACTCTTAATTTTAGCTCAGGTCATGATCTCAGGGTTGTGGGATCAAGCCCTGAGTTAGGCTCTATACTCAGTAGGGAGTCTGCTTGAGATTCTGTCTCCCTCTCCCTCTACCCCTACCACCACTCTCTAAAATAAATAAATAAATATTTTTTAAAAATAGACAAGGGGTTCCTGGGTGGCTTAGTCGATTAAGCATATACCTTCGGCGCAGGTCATGACCTCAGGGTCCTGGGATTGAGGCCACATTGGGCTCCCTGATAAGCAGGGAGTCTGTTTCTCCCTCTCCCTTTACCCCTCCCCACCCAGTTCATGCTTTCTTTCTCTCTTTCAAATAAATAAATAAAATCTGGGCACCTGGGTGGCTCACTTGGTTAAGGGACTGCCTTCAGCTCAGGTCATGATCCTGGAGTCCTGGGATCAAGTCCTGCATCAGGCTCCCTGCTCAGACTGCATCAGGCTCCCTGTTTCTCCCTCTCCTCCCAGCTTCTGCCCTCTCTCACTATCTCTGTCTCTCTCTCTCCAATAAATAAAATTTTTAAATCTTTTTAAAAATTAATTAATTAATTTAAAAATCTTTTTTATAAAATAGAAAAGTCCGGGGCGCCTGGATGGCTCAGGGGGTTAAAGCCTCTGCCTTCAGCTCAGGTCATGATCTCAGGGTCCTGGGATCGAGCCCTGAATTGGGCTCCCTGCTCAGCAGGGAGCCTGCTTCCTTCTCTCTCTCTGCCTACCTCTCTGCCTACTTGTGATCTCTCTCTCTCTGTGTCAAATAAATAAATTAAATCTTTAAAAAAAAATAGAGGGCGCCTGGGTGGCTCAGTGGGTTAAAGCCGCTGCCTTCGGCTCAGGTCATGATCCCAGGGTCCTGGGATCGAGGCCCACATCGGGCTCTCTGCTCGGCAGGGAGCCTGCTTCCTCCTCTCTCTCTGCCTGCCTCTCTGCCTACTTGTGATCTCTCTCTCTGTGTCAAATGAATAAATAAAATCTTTAAAAAAAAATAAAAATAAAAAATAAAAATAAAAAAAAATAGAAAAGTCTGTAGCGAGAGTAAGTAGATTCATGGTTACCAGGGGCTGGGCAGGGGGAAATGGGAAATAATTGCTAATGAGTACAGGGTTTCTTTCTTTTTCACAACCTTATGATGTGGATATTATTATTATTATTATTATTATTATTATTATTACCATTACTACCATTTTACAGAACCTAAGCCTAAAGGAGTTAATGTAATTTATCCAAAGTCCCAAAACTTCAAGTGATGGAGCCACAAATCAAACCCGAGCCTGCCAGTCTCCCCAGCTGCTGCTCTCCACTGACTACCTTTCTGCTCCTTCATTTTCTTGTAACAGATGTTACCCTCCAATCCACAGTTTCTCCTCCACCTCCAGAGATAATAAAATGTCATCATTCACCAATAAGATCCTAGTTGTGCCCTTGAGAAGCCAGAGTCTAGTAAGGAAGCAGACATATAAGCAAATCATTTCAAATATAATGTGATAGAAATATAGAGGCAAGACTTGGGGAGTCAGAAAATTTTTTCACTAGTTTTCTCTATACTTGGATCATCCTTGAGTTTTCCTCTAATCCCTTAGCAAACCTTATTGGCTCTACTTTTAAAATATATCTAAGACCTGACCCCTTGCTGCCACTTCCACTACCCCCACTCTGGTTCAAGCCACCGTTTTCTCTGGGTAGGAGTATTATACTAGCTTCTCAGCTGGTCTCCCTGCCTTTGCCTCGGTCTGTTTCCTACACAACAGTCAGAGAGATCTTTTTAAAAATAAGTGACATAATATCACTCCTTTCCTCAAAATGACTTTTAGTGACTTCCCAGTTCTCTTACAGTAAGATCGAAAATTCTTACCATCAGTGGCATGGCTAGTAGGTCTGATAAAGTCTGCCTGCGCTTTATTAATAGTCTCTTCCTTCTCTGACCTCATTTTCTTCTATTCTCCCCATTTCCCCTTGCTACATCCATACGAGCTTCCCTGATGCATCTTGAGTACACCAAGCACACTCCGGCCCCAGGACCTTAGCACTTACTATCCTTTCTACAAAGAATACTTTTACACCAGGCACCCATATGTTATCTCCGATCCTGTCCTGTAGAGGGGGTCCTCCCTGACTCTGCTGTATAAAATCCCTGTCCACCAGCACCACACCGTTATCTCCCTTGCCCTACTTCACTTTTCTTTATAGCACTTGCCCCTGGCCATTATGTAGTTTTTTGTTTACACTCTGTCTCCTCTACCACAATACAAACTCTGTGGAAACAAAGACTTGATCTGTTTTGGTCTCTGCACTATCCTTTGCACTGAAACAGCATAGCAGGTGCTCAAAAGGTGTTTGTTCAATGAACCAATGACTGAATGCTTCCTATTTTGAGTGTGAGAAAAATAATATATAGTGCTATTCCCTGAGCTCCAACCACCAAAGAAATGACACATATCATTAACACATTGTGTGAATTAGGAATATTTTAATACTATCAGTGGGAAAACTAATTTAAATTGCCCTGATAGCATTTTTTTTAAGATTTTATTTATTATTTGACAGAGAGAGACACAGTAAGAGAGGGAACACAAGCAGTGGAAGAGGGAGAAGCAAGGTTCCTGCTGAGCCAGGAGCCCCATGCAGGGTTCAATCCCAGGACCCTGGGATCATGACCCAAACTGAAGGGAGCCGCTCAACCACCGAGCCACTTAGGCGCCCCGCCCTGATAGTGCTTAAAAATAGCTCATGGGGGGAGGGGGGAGGCCCAGGTGACTCAGTCGGTTAAACTTCTGACTCTTGATTTCTATTCAGGTCATGATAGCAGGGTCGTGGGGTCTAGCCCTGCACCGGGCTCCACACTCAGCACAAGGCTTCTTCAGATTCTCTCTCTCTCCCTTGCCCCCCCCACTCACACGCACTCTCTCTCTCTCAAAATAAATAAATAAATAAAATCTTTTTTTTTTAAACCCATGGGCAGTCATCAAGAGTCTCTCAAACAGGTATTAAGGCAAATATACAGTCAATACTGACAGCATTGAAAATACTGAAATACTTCTGTGCCCCAGGTGGTAAAGAATTGCTGTTCCTGAGCCCCCATCCTCCAAACACCACCACTTTAAGTGTTCCCCCAACAACCAGAGATACTCCCTGCCACAGCAAGGTCCCTCCAAGACCCTGTCCCAAAGCTGGACATCATAGCACCTAACAGGCCATTAACAAATATCACTGCTGGAGGTAGTAGCCATTTGTGGGTTAAAGGGAAGACCCGAAAGATGGGGTTATTGAAAATTACAGGAAAATAAGCAAACTAATAAAAAAGCATCTTGCCATAGCAGCTCACTCTCGTTGAGTAATCCTTCCTCCCGCTGATGACAATTTAAATGTCCCACTGTACAAATAAGATGTCAGTTTCTCCAAGGGGAATAAAAAGCTCATTAAATTTATCACCACGGATGCACATTCCAGTTACTACTACAGCAGTGTTTATAAAGATTTACATATTTATCTATGAGTCACCTTCTCTGCACATTACTGTTAGCCTGTTTGCAGAGTCTGCAGAATGAAAGAAGCCTGCCTGGGATTATTCTGATGTCAATCCCTCAACAAAAATTGATAAGCAGAAAGCTAAAGATACTTTATCTTTCCTGATAGCTGGCCTTTCCTTGTTCCATCCTCTCTACCACATTTATTAAAAATGAGTTTGGGTTTATATTTGTCCTTTAATATATCAGCTAATCAAATGAGTCACACATGATAAACATTTACCAGTTCTGGGAAGAGAGATCTCATTTTACAAGCTTATAAGAGCAAATGATGCTGGGACCTTTAAGAAACATTCTGTTTTAACTCCTAGATCTACTCTGAAAATACAGAGGTTCTTTTAAATTCATATTTCACAATTGAATTTGTATTATTATAGTCACCTTTTAAATATAGGCCACTTACAATTACTTGAAAAATAATAGTAAAAATACGATGTCAGACCACACTTTGAAAAAAATCTGGAAGAAAATATACCACTGTTAATAGCGCTTCCCTGGAGGGGAGCGATAAGAGCAAACTTTCACTTTCAACATTACTTATTACTGTATGTTATTTTTATTCAAAGGAGAAAAAGCAATAAACAGTTTAAAGTGAGAAAGCATGGAGACATGGAAAGATATCAGTTAGCAAGGACAAGGAGCTCTCTTTCAAATATCCAAATGTCTTTGCAGCCTACAAATCAATAAGAAAAATACTATTTCACAGATCTTTAATTTAGTCTGAAATCCCTTTCTTCAGAGTCAGAGAGAAGTTAATAAAGCATTGGCCTGAAATAGTTACTGTCCTGTAGATACACAGGATTGGTAAGAGCACAGCCAGGAGCTTTTGTGCTCAGTGACACAATTTCACAGCACGCTGGGTATGGAACCTGCTTAAGATTCTCTCTCTGCCTCACCCCCTAACCTGCTCTCGTGCACAAATCCACACGCACTCTTTCTAAAATTAAAAAAAAAATTATATTGGAATGCTGCATAAAAACAAGAAAAGAAAATCCACTGAATCGTAATTGCCAACATTCATTGAGCTATTCCTGCATCTAAGCTACCTCATTTAGTCTTCACATTAGATGCACGAAGCAATATACTACTAGTCTACCCATTTTTCCTATGAGAATGCTGAGGCTCAAGAGATTGCCCAAGGTCAGCTAGTTCATCAGTGGGATCAAGGAGCAATCCAGGGCGCCTGGGTGGCTCAGTTGGCTAAGCAGTTGCCTTCGGCTCAAGTCATGATCCCAGGGTCCGGGGATTGAGTCCTACATTGGGCTCTCTGCTGGGTGGAGAGCCTGCTTCTCCCTCTCTCGCTGCCTGCTGCTCTGCCTACTTGTGCTATCTCTCTGTCAAATAAATAAAATCTTTAAAAAAAAAAAAAGGAGCAATTCAGACAGACAAGTTTGTGCTCCATATCTAAAATTCCATCATGCTAACAAATTAGTAATTTCAGTGGAAATGGTTGAGACTACACTTAATGAACCAAAAAGGTATATATACAAGTTTAATTTCTCCTACAGGCAGTTGGTCTATAAGCTTTCACCTTGATGAAATATGTTTCAAAATCTACCTAATGTATTCTGGATTTCTGCCAAACTAAAATTCAGCATCTGGGTGAATTTTTTTTTAAATATCTAAACATTTGTAATATTTTATTTATTTTTTAAGATTTATTTATTTATTAAAGAGAGAAGGTGTATGCACGTGTGGGAGCAGGGTTAGGGGCAGAGTGAAAGGGAAAGGGAGAGAATTTCAACTGGACTCCCCTCTGAGCATAGAGCCCAATGCGGGGCTTAATCTCTTAACCCTGAGATCATGACCTAAGCTAAAACCGAGTTGGACACTTAACCAACTGAGCCACCCAGGTGCCCCATTTAATATTTTAAAATATGCTTATCAGTACCCTTAATCCTTCTCCAAATGTATAAAGAGCCACTTAAATTTTCAGAAAGTCATATCAATCCAAATTGAGTAAATCGATGCTTAAACAGATTTGACACCAATGTCTACCCACAGGTTGACTCATCTATTAACTACAAACCTGACAGGGCAAGATATTGATATCTATGTACCTTTTATTTTAAACAATGTTTACAGTTCAGTGTTTCTCTGAACAAGAAGACTTAAGGTAGCTCCTATGTGAAAACACCCATCACTATGGCAACCAAAAATGGCAATGATTGCACAATGATTCATCGTGTATCCCAAATAGAAATTGTTTGCCAGGGACAGTGAAACAACTCAAAGCCATGTTTTACTGGAAAAGAACCCAGTTAAAGAATAACCTGGGGTGGTGGTTGTTTTTAAGTGTTTATTAAATGTTTATACTTTTATGTTAGACATCTATCTTTTTTAAGATTTATTTATTTGTCTGAGAGAGAGAGAGTATGAGCTGGGGTTGGGGCATGTACTGACGGAGAGAGAGACTCCTCAAGCAGACTCCCCACCTGAACTCAGAGCCCCATGCGGACTCTACCCCAGGACTCAGAGACCATGACCTGAGCCGAAATCAGGAGTTGAGCCACCCGGGAGCCCCAGGACATCTATCTTAATAGTAACTCCAGTTCAAAGAGGTAATTAATATGTCTCCTAAGGAAATGTTCATAAATTTATTCATTCAGTCATTCAATAAATGATTTGCACAAAGGAAGTGTCCTCCATGTTAGGTACAATGTGAGGTGTGCGACATAGTCCTGTGAACAAGATGGCAGGAAACCTGCCGCACTGAGCTTTCAGTAACACTGACAAGAAAATATGGGCGCCTGGGTGGCTCAGTGGGTTAAAGCCGCTGCCTTCGGCTCAGGTCATGATCTCAGCGTCCTGGGATCGAGGCCCGCATCGGGCTCTCTGCTCAATGGGGAGCCTGCTTCCTCCTCTCCCTATCTCTCTGCCTGCCTCTCTGCCTACTTGTAATCTCTCTCTCTGTGTCAAATAAATAAATAAAATCTTTAAAAAAAAAAAAAAAGAAAATAGGCAACAAGGAGACAGTGCGATACACAGTTTCCTGCCTGATGTATAGGGTGTTCTGAGTAAGTAGGGCACACGTGACTTTCCAGAGGAAGCAATGGCTAAGCTGAAACCTGACACAGAAGTGACCTAACCAATCAAAGCAAAGCAGAGTGGTGTGCGGACCTCAGAGGGAGCCAGACAGAGGAAGCAGCAGGCATAAAGGTCTGAAGTGTAGGGGCACCGGGGTGGTTCAGTTGGTTGGTTAAGCATCCAGCTCTTGATTTCAGCTCAGGTCATGATCTCAGGGTCGTGGGATCAAGCCCTGCTCTCTCCCTCTGCCCCTTCCGCACCCCCGC
The DNA here is from genome assembly GCA_002007465.1 of Ailurus styani. NCBI lineage: Eukaryota > Metazoa > Chordata > Mammalia > Carnivora > Ailuridae > Ailurus > Ailurus styani. The sequence goes on along the minus strand of LNAC01000047.1, from coordinate 6,757,829 downwards.
CTGCACACGTGCTCTCTCTCTCTCTCTCTAAAAAAAAAAAAGTTTGAGGTCTGAAGAGCAGAAAACAGGGCATATTAAGGAGCCAAGGTAGTTCTGTGTGGCAGAAACAAGGAGTAGCAGGCATGGTGGTGAAGAGAAGATGAAAATGGAGAGATGGGGAGGGTCAGGGAGCACATGAAGGAGCTTATACCTAAAGGCCCAGCAATGACAAAGAATGAACTACTGCTACATGTACAAAATGGGCAAATATCACAGACATAATGTAAAGCAAAGAAGCCACACACACACACAAAGGAGGACTGTATGATTCCATTTATGTGGAATTCAAAGCCACACAGAACTAATCCATGATAACAGAGATTTTAAAATGGGAGAGGATGCTGACTTTGAACAGGATGTGAAAAGGGACTTCTGGGGTACTAAAAATGTTCTACATCTTCCTCCGAGCAGTGGTTAAACTGGTTATACATAGACACAAATTTATCAAGTTTATACTTACAATTTGTTCACATTGCTTAAGAGCAAAGTATGCCTTAATAAAAAGGGTAAAAATCAAATGAGCAAAATTAATAGTTAAGTCTAACAAATAAATGACTTCGTATATTGGAATATGACCCGGTTATACAAATCAAAGGGATCAACGATTTATAGAGAAAATTAATAAAGAGCTTTAATATAAGGGAAAATTTTTTTAAGAGGGGTTTGGGTTTTATCATTTGTATAATGTGGATTAAGACAGGTCTTAATCATATTTTCCTTATAGAAAAGTCATATACATATGCACACTACACACAAACCTATTGTATGCACATATAGTAAATACAATCACCTACTTTAAGATAGTATTACCTACCCCGGGGATAAAATCAGGGTAGGTACACAAAACACAAAAGACTTCAACTACATTGGTAAAGTTTTTATTTATTTCTTTGTTTTTTTAGAGAGAGAAAGAAAGTGAGGGCATGCAAGTGAGGAGGGGCAGAGGGAGAAGGAGAGAGAGAATCCCAAGCAGTCTCCACACTCAGCAGAGAGCCCGACCCGGGGCTCAATCCCATTGCCCTGAGATCATGGCTCTGAGATCAAGACCTGAGCTGAAACCAAGAGTCAGACATTTAAGCAACTGAGCCACCCAGGCACCCCTTTGTTTTGGTAAAGTTTTAAGCTAGGTATACATATATGGGCATTTGCTATAGTATTTTTATACTTTTTTGTATATATTAAATTTTTTTTTCATAATTAAAAAGAAATCCACTACCTGTGGTGTGACCCGATTAAAGGCATGCTATAGGAATCCAGGCATGAAATGATAGTGATTTATCACTCTAAGGGCTGTGAAGATGGAGGGAAGAGGACCTCCAGGAGAGAAATGCAGAAAGTAAATCACTAGCATTTGGTAACTGACCAGATGTAGACATAGGGAAGGAGATAGGTTTCTGCTTGACCAACTAAACAGGATGGCGGTGCCATTTCTTAAGATAGGGAAACACAGAAAAATGAGCAAGATTTTAGAGAAGGTGAGATGAAAACAATGAGTTCAGTTTCTGACAGGATGACTGAAATATCTCCAAAAGGATTTTAAGAAGCAGTCGAAACTAGAGTCCAAAGACAGGAATAAGAACCGAGTTAAGGATTGATTTGGGAGCCATCAACAAAGAGCTGATGATTGAAACCACAGATTTGGACAAGACACAAGAGAGAAAGTGGGGAGTAAGCCCAGAAGACAGTTTAGGAGGGAACCTTAGGGCAAAAGAGAAGAAATCACAACAGAGACAGAAAGGTCAGCCCAAGAGGCTGGAGGAAAAGCATGAGCGTGCATCTTGGTATCTAAGAGAAAAGAGTGTTTCAAGGAGGCATGGCCAACACTGTCAATTTCTGATGCAAACACAGGAAGATAAGAATTAAAAAGTAACCATTGGATTTGGCAGCCAGGAAACCTTGGCGGCTATTCCAAGAGTCATTTCCAAGAAAGGTGAGGAGAAAGTCAGACTGGGATAAATTGAAAATCGGTGAAGGAAAGTAGAGATACCAACTGTGAACTTTTTCAGGAAGTTTGGCTCTAAAAGGAAAGAGAGAAACAAAAGAGAAGCAGGAGAGAGACGGGTCAAGGGAGGATAATTGGTTTGTATTTTTTCAAGCTCAAATACACATAAGCATTTATGTCAAAATTTATAATGATGGAATTTAAATTATGATAAAGAAAAAACAAAAGTATGAATATATTATCATATGTTCTATAGAGACATATTCAGTTCCCCATAACGAAGAAAATACAACCAGGTTCTCATCAAGGCAATCACCTGGTTACAAACATACTTACAACATGTTAACACTTAAGAGTTGGTGAATAGAGCATAAAATAGACAAATTTTAAACCAGGAAGCAGCACACTACAGCTAAAGAAAGAGTGGAAGTGCAATATTATTGGAGAAAAGACCTTACACAGTTGCTCCCCTGCTACCATCCAATGGTGCGAAAACATTTTTGGGCATTGAATGAAAGAATAAGTGTGAACATAACATACAAAAGGAAATTAAGTTATTATTCAATAGCTCTTTAGTTATAGATGCTATTCATTTTCATGGGAAACAGGCACTAATAAATACTTACCAGCTTTGGAGTTTTCAGGATGCTTGTCAGGGTGACATTCCAAGGCTCTGACTTTAAATTCTGCCATGATTTGTTCAACCTAAGATAAAAACTGATGTTTAATATAAGAAATCCAACTTAAATGGCATAAATGAAGAAGCTGGGTGTCATTCCTTCTCAAAACAGCCGTATTCAACCCCAATTTTTCTTTTGATCCTTATATTTGTATTTCGACTTTTTACTCTAAGAAATAATTTCCTCTATAATGAAACTCAGAAAGCATCCAATGAAAACCTCTATCCAAATAGTAGTCTGTGATGACCATTGAACTTGCTACTGCATTTAGATGATGGCCTAACACACCTGTGAGCCTAATACATATTTAAATGTCAAAAATGGTCAGATAGGTTTATCCTAAGAATACATAAATTTAGATGTGTTCACTCATCTGAGTTCTTCATTTTTTTTTCATCATCTAAGTTCTTTAAAATATGCTTAGCCACCATTCATTATTCAAGGATGACTGTCTAGTTTATAAATTATCCATTATAGGGGCTCCTGGGTGGCTCAGTCGGTTAACCTTCGGCTCTGGTCATGATCCCAGGGTCCTGGGATCTAGTTCCTGGGATCTAGTTCCCCACCAGGGTCCCTGCTCAGCAGAGAGCCTGCTCCTCCCTCTCCCTCTGCCTGCTGCTCTGCCTACTTGTGCTCTCTCTCTCTGTCAAATAAATAAATTCTTTTTTTTTAATTATCCATTATAAAGTTCCCTCTTTCTGCCTTTGCCCCCTCTTTTTTCTTTATTAAGAATTTCACACACACACAAAAAGAATTTTATAATTTTTTAAAAAGGACAGAATTCAAACCTGTTAATTTTGTTACCGATTAACAGTGTGGCTAGAGGCCTTAGGAAAAGAGAAACTTCATCCCAAACTAACTTGAGGCTTGAGAGGCATTTTGATTTGATTTGCTTTCACTCAGCCCTCTAATCCTTGTTACCATGAATCATCAAGACTTGTCTTTTGGGCGCCTGGGTGGCTCAGTGGGTTAAAGCCTCTGCTTTCGGCTCAGGTCATGATCTCAGGGTCCTGGGATCGAGGCCCGCATCGGGCTCCCTGCTTGGCGGGGATCCTGCTTCCTCCTCTCTCTCTGCCTGCCTCTCTGCCTACTTGTGATCTGCTCTCTCTCTCTCTCTCTCTGTCAAATAAATAAATTTTAAAAATCTTAAAATAAAAAAAAAAAGACTTGTCTTCGTTAATTGTAATTCCAATGACAACAGCAGGAGACAACAGTGGTTATGTAGCTCAGCAATCTGATTGCTCCATTTTATTTTTTTAAGGTTTTATTTATTTATTTGAGAGAGAGAAAGAGAAAGAGAATACAAGAGGTGGGGAGAGGCAGAGGGAGGCCTAGGGAGGCCAATACAGGGCTTGGTGAGGGGCTCACTGAGGGGCTCCCTGAGGGACTCGGTGAGGGTCTCGGTGAGGGGCCTCTTGAGGGGTTCCATGAGGGGCTCAATGCGGGGCTTGATGCAGGCTCCATCCCAGGACCCTGTGATCATGACCCCAGTGGAAGGCAGATGCTTAACTGACTGAGCCACCCAGACGCCCCAATTGCTTTGTTTTAAATCCCATTTCCGCAGAGACTTTAGGCAAGTTATGTAACTTCCATGTGCCTCAGTTTCCTCACCTTTCATTGCATGCTGGATAGAAATAGGGCCTTTAACACAAACCCTGATCATAGTAAGACCTCAAAAATAATAGATAAAACAAAAGGTCGGTGGTTAAGTAACTTGTCTGAAATCATTTAGCTAGTTATTTAAAAAGCAGAATTTTTTGATAACTAAGCAGTTGGACTTCAAATCCTATAATCTTAACTACTATTTTATATGGTCAAATTCTTCAGGCTTAGGGACCTTTTATAAGTTCCATATTTACTATCCACTAATTAAAGAAAGCAAATTACCTCTTGTTTGAGAAACAAATTCTCAGGCAGCTCTGCTTAATATTGTAATAAGACTCATGGAAAAAACAGAAATGTATCAACTCTGTGTCATCCTTAATCAATTCTCAAGAAAAAATTTCTTCAGATTTATAAACCCCAGCTGTATTAGATAAGCATATGCCTTAAGTGCCCAGAGTAATAACTATTCTTTTCTGTATGGAGCATCTACTGACAATTCCTTGGACTGACAGAAAGGGATAAACTTTCTGTTAAGAACTGTAATTGTGCTTCCTCTCCCTGCGTGCTCCCTTTAGCCATCAGTCACCATAAACTGCTTGTATAACAAAGAAAATTGAGAATGAAGCTTGTTTTTAAATTTTTAAATATTAAAAATTCTAAAGATTCTGATACAGTAAGCATTTTTAATTAGGTTACTTCACAATCTCTCTTTGAAAAAGTTTATATCAATACAGAACAGAAAGTAAAAGCCCCTTTACTCCTCATCCCCCAAGGATAACATTCCTCCTTCAAGACATTCTTTACACACTTACACACATATTTATGTATATATATTGGAGGATTTTAATAAGATAGATAAAATTATATCTACCTATCAAAGGTAGAAAATTGTGGGGGGGGTGTTGTTATTGTTTTATTTTTTCCTTCCTATCCCATTAGAAAACATTCTAGTATTAGCTCATGGAAGCAAATGTATACAAATGGTTAATTCCCAAAAGTGCTCGTGTATGTGATTGTTAGTCTCTTCTTTATATTTTCTTTACTTTGCCAATTTTATATTTTAAAAAATTAAGAATACTCTATATCTGTGTTTCATTACTCTTCATAGTTTTAGTGTCACGAAATTTATCACAAGCCACCTATGTAGGGCTGATTCTGGGTAAACTAACTAGTAAAGTGGGTCAGTTTGTCTTGAGAATGTTCTATTTCTCTCCTGGCAGCCTCACCCCATGTGCCTGTGCCAACCGCAGCCCATGGACCAATGAGGCCCTCCATGTCAAGGTCCACTGAATCCTGCCTTCCTGATCCGATGCTCAATGGTCTGGAAAACTGCCGATTATGCTGGCCAATAAACATACAAATGTTCAACTTTACTCAGAATCAAGTAAATCAAAACATCCAAGGCATGATAATGGCCAGTGTCACTGAGGCTGCAAGGAAATGAACATTTTCCTGCTCTCCTGGTGAGGATGCAAATTTCCTGGAAATATATCTCATATCTCATATATATATATACACATATATATATATCTTACATGTGTATATATATGTATCTCAAATAGTGATAGAATTAGATAGATGTGTGTATATATATATGTGTGTATATATATATATGTATATATGAAAAGCCTATAATTTTTTCACTCTTTGATGTAACAATTCCAATTCTAGGAATTTGTCTAAGGAGATAGAGGTGGGAAAATTATTTAGTTATAAGAGGGTTCAATGAATAAAATGTTATAAATTTTAAACAAAAACTTACATGTCTAGTAATGAGATTAAAGTTGATTAAAATATTGCTATAGGCTGAAATATTTTGCAGTCATTAAAAAATCATCTTGTAGTAGAAGACTTTCAATAATCTGAGAAAAATTATGTAACGTATTTCTATGAGGAAATGTAAACTACAAGGCATTATATGCAGCATAAAACCATAGTGTTTTACCTTAAAAAAGAGTATGAAATATATATATGCATATGTGTAGATAGATTTATTTGACAGAGAGAGATAGGAAGAGAGAGCACAAGCGGGAGAGGGGCAGACAGAGGGAGAAGCAGCTCCCTGCTGAGCAAGGAGCCCAACACAGGGCTCAGTTCTAGGAGGCTGGGATCACGACCTAAACCGAAGGCAAAAGTTTAACTGACTGAGCCACCCAAGCGCCCCAAGCTAAGATTTATTGAGACTTACCATATGTCAGGCACTGCTCTAAGCATATAAGATCTCATTTAATTCCCACACAACTCTATGAGGTGGGTACTGTTATTTTCCCCATTTCACAGATTAGAAAACCAAGAAATAGAAAAGCTAAGTAACTGCCCCAAGGCCACACACCAACTGGTACAGCCAGTATTTGAATGAAGGTAGTCTGACCCTAACTACATATGGAAATGCACTTACAAATATGTACACATGGGGTGTCTAGGCGGCTCAGTCCATTAAGCATCCAACTCTTAATTTCCGCTCAGGTCCAGATCTCAGGGTCATGGGATTGAGCCCCATGTTGGGCCCCCTACTCAGTAAGGAGTCTGCTTCTCTCTCTCTCTCTCTGCTACTCACCCCCCCCGCCCATGCTCTCTCCCTCTCTCTCCCTCTCTTTCCCCTCTCTCCCTGTCTCTCTCTCAAATAAATAAATCTTTTAAAAATATATTTACACAGATGTGTGTGAACTTACATAACACATAAATAGGGGCACCTGGGTGGCTCAGTCAGTTAAACGTGTGACTCTTGGTTTCTGCTCAGGTCATGATCTCTGGGTCATGAGATCAAGCCCCACCTTGGGGTCCAAGCGCAGCATGTAGTCTGCTTAAGTTTCTCTCTCTCCCTCTCCCCCTCCCTGCTTTCTCTCTCTCTAAAATAAATAAATAGATCTTAAAAAAATAAATACAACATATGTGCATACATGCATATGTCATATTTCTTGATTTTAAGCATTAGGTTAACATTTTTCTCCACTGTGTCTTCATATTCCACATTTCCTCACTAAAAATAGATTAGTTTTAGAAATTAAGTTTTAAAACTTAAAAATTTATCTTTTCCGTAGCATATTAGCACAATCTTTTTATCTGTGTCAGGAAATACTCTATTGTGCAATAGGCACTAATCTGATACCCACTTGGATGGATCTTCTCCAAATTTCCCTGGCCACACAAATGCCCTCTGTCACTCCCTCCGTTTGTCTAAATTTTGACCTAATAAAATCACTTCAAGCCTCATCTCTTCTCTGAAATTTTTTCAGATAGTCTTCCTTTAATTCCTGTTGCACTTATAAATAGTACCACACAGCACAGTATTTATTTTTTCTCAAATCGATTCCTTTGTATTAGCTTTGACTCCTCGGCTGGCTGCCAAGTGTCTTACACACTTGGACTATTTCTCACCTTTTTGTTTTGTTTTGTTTTACCCCCATCACTTCCAGTACTGTCCAGATGTCAAGTGCTGAATAAATACTTAATTATTGACTGACAGATGTTCTTTAAATAACATGATTATAGCATAAAAGGACTCTTTTGGAAATTGTGATTTATTCATTAAAAGAATGAACTTATTCTAGTGATGGAAATTGATATGCTGTAGAAAAGAGAAGACTCATTTCAATAAGTGAGTTAATTAGAATCCATCATTTTAATTCACTTAGGTGACACTGGATTTTTGCCATAAAACTCCAAATAGTAATAATATCCCTGAAATAAATCCCATTAGATGATCCTACCTCATTCTAATCAAATGATAATTAAAACATGAGCCAGAAAAACAATTTGAGCCACAAAATATACAATGGTAGTATTGTGTTATAATCCAGAAAAATACAATAACTATTAATATGTAGTGACAAAAATAGCTGAATAAATAAATATGGGAGAAAAGGTAACTTCTTTACAGAAGAATTCTGAGTAATAAATGTAAAATGAATGAGGAAAATAGAAAGTCACCATTAGGCAAACACCATAGTAGTAATTGTTATAGGCAAAATCCACCAGGGGCACCTGGGTGGCTCAGATGGTTGGGTGTCTGCTTCCGGCTCGGGTGATGATCCCAGGGTTCTGGGATCGAGTCCCACATTGGGCTCCCTGCTTAGTGGGGAGTCTGCTTCTCCCTCTCCGTCTGCTGTTCCCCCTGCTTGTGCTCTCTTGCTCTGTCAAATAAATAAATAAAATCCTAAAAAAAAAAAATCCAGCAAACAATGCTAAAAGCCTGAGGAGACACACTATAGTCTCAAAGAATGTCCACCAAAGATATGTGTTAATTACAAAAGGGAAACTAGTATCCCTACAATACAAAACCCTGGCAGAAAAAACCTGACAGACACCACCTTAACTGTGTGTTCAGATCAATAAGACATACCAGCATCATGTAGCCCTGATGTGATACACTGTAAAAGGTATATCGCTTCAGCAGCATTCTTAACAAAAACACATAACCTCAGTCTAATCAAGAGAAAATCTGAAACAAACCAAAATTGAGAGACATTCTACAAAATAACTGACCACTACTTTTCAAAGTGTCCAAGTCATGAAAGACAAGGAATGAGAAACTGTCATTGTGGAGGAAACTAAGGGAACAAGACAACTGACTGTAATAAAGACTTTTGGCTTGGATCTTGGGAGAAAAAAAGGACATTAGTAGAAAAACTGATAAAATTAAAATGAGAACTACCTTTAGATTAGAGGCTGACTAACTCTGGCACAAAGGCCAAATCTAGCCTGTAACCTGTTTTTTTAAATAAAGTTTTATTGGATGACAGCCATCGTCACTCATTTCACATATTATCTATGGCTACTTTCTTGCACTGGCAGAGCTGAGTAGCTGTGACAGAGACCATAAGTCCTGCAAAATCTAAAATGTTTGCTAGCTCAAAAAAACCAGGATGTGTTGGGGCACCTGGGTGGCTCAGTGGGTTAAAGCCTCTGCCTTCAGCTCAGGTCATGATCTCAGAGTCCTGGGATTGAGGCCCGCATCGGGCTCCCTGCTCAGCGGGGAGCGTGCTTCCTCCTCTCTCTCTCTGCCTGCCTCTCTGCCTACTTGTGATCTCTCTCTGTCAAATAAAGAAATAAAATCTTTAAAAAAAAAAGAAAAGAAAAGAAAAGAAAAGTTAAAAAAAAACTTAAAAAAAATTCTGTGTCCTAAGTGCCCTGCTTGCTCACTCTAGTCCTGATTCCATCTGGTCTTTTACCAAAAAAAAAAAAAAAAAAAAAGAATGCTTGCGGGTCTCTGGCTAGATTAATACTTTTGTACCAATGTTAATTTTCTGATTTGCATAATTTTACTGTGCATGATAACTGTAAATATAATGTTAATATTAAGGGAAGCTGGATGCAGTGTATATAGGAACTCTATATTATTTTTGTAACTTCCCTGTAAGTCAAAAATTATTCAAATAGGTAGACCACAGAGGACTTTTATTTTTTTTAATTTTTTTTAAAAGATTTTATTTTTTATTTCACAGAGGGAGAGAGATCACAAGGAGGCAGAGAGACAGGCAGAGAGAGAGGCGGAAGCAGGCTCCCCGCC
>LNAC01000047.1:6717162-6744910 GCA_002007465.1 Ailurus styani | reverse complement strand
TTTTTTTTTTTTTTAAAAAAGCCTGAGCCGAAAGCAGAGGCTTTAACCCACTGAGCCACCCAGGCGCCCAATGACAGATCATTTTAAATAAATGATTGTAATCTAAATATGCTATGTCATTGGCAGAATCAGTAAAGAAGGAATGGCAAGACAATGCTTTTACTCTCCCTTTAATATATGCCACAGTACCTACAGGGAAGTATGACTATACCTGGTAACAAAATTGCTAGCTATAATGAAAGAGACTGTTATAAACATTATAAATAAACAATAGGATCATTTTTTTCAGTCTATTCATAACTTATCCTCCTTCTCCTTCTTTGTAGACTGAGGAAACAATAACATAACTATAAAAGACTGACTAAAAGGGTCTAGAGATTTATTATGGGGATATAATGACCTTTACTTTATAACTTAGAATAACAATATTTTTTTAAATCCAAATGGTGGAGTGTATCAAGTTAAATTATGTTCCTTTGATTTTAAAAAGCTCCTTTAAAAACTACTTGGCAATAGTATAATTCACAACACAGATGGCAAAAATGTCAACAAGCTTTCTCAGTTGCTATAAGTAAATCACCACTAAGGTAAACAAGAGTGACATATTACCCTAAAGGAAAAATATACAGGTAAAGGAGTATTATAACCTGGTGTGTGCATGGGTGTGGGTGTGTGTGTGTGTGAGAAGAGAACTCCCTCCAGTGTGATGAAGATAGAGATTTTAATCCTTTAGTCCAACGTCACATTCTATTTTCCAGACAAAATTAAGCACATTTTGTTACTAAACTCCAGCCTTAAGAAACACAGAAAAATAGAAAAGTATTTTCCTTTAAAATATGTTGATATTTATGGCTATATTTTAGTAATAAAAAACATTTTAATAATTATTATATATAATGTGATATATTTAATAATATAATTGAAATGTACTTCCTATTCATCTCAATAGTATTTAAAACATTGAAAAACTACAAATAAATGAAATATTTAACAATAAGGGAATAATCAATTGTGATACAACAATAAAATGAAATGTGCAACATTAAAATATTCATGAAGAGTGTTTAATAGCATGGAGAAATCCTTGAGTGGATAAAAAGCAGGAATCAACAAATAAATATATAATATCTTCCCAAACATGTCTCCAAAAATTATATATAGGAAAAAGACTGAATAGTAATAAGCCAAATATTAATAGCGTTATCCTTGGGAAGTAGAATTATAAATGAGTTTTCCATAATTTAAAAAACTTTTACAACCTTCATCATTGTCTACGTATCCCTTTAAAAACATTATTTTATTGTAGATCAAGCGAACAACTACAGAGCTTTTCACACATTTTGTTTCAGAAGCCACCCTTTTAAGTAATTTCTCTCACATGATTTAAAATGTTAACATAAAAGGATGCTTCTTGGTTTATGTAATTTAACTACATATGTAAATATATATTCTAATAAAACATTTTAAAAACACTAATTACTAAAAAATTAATTTCACCTCAACTTTAGTATAAATTACCATAATGAAGATATAGCTTGTGATTCTGTGAAACACTGCCAAGAGCGTTACAATAAAGTTTCAAATACAGATTTTTAGTGTATTTGAAATACAGTCTATGGCCATGTGCCAAAATACACAAATTTAGTCAGAAACATCTATTAAATCACAAAAGGACACTATCCATCTAAAGACCCAAGATTTAAATCCTTAACTTTCTCTAAGTCAAACGTGCTTTTAAAGAATATAAGATTAGGTTTTTTGGCAATGTGACTAAAAGTTTAAAGTTACCACCTTAAATAAAAACTTGAAAAAGAAGAGCATTATCCACTGTCTTACCGAAGACAGTTCATCACATCCCAGCAGCATGTAGTAATCTTCAGTATCTTCTGAACTGTAATTAAGTATTGCATCCATATCAGTTACTAAAGCACCTTCTCTTCCCTCTGAAACAAGAGACAGAATAAGCTGTGAATTAATCGGAAAAGCCTTTTTAGATCTTGTTTTCAGCAGCACGTTCCAAACGGCAATAATGAGATTTGAGGCTGGCCACAGTCAATACACCAGATGTCATCCTAGACCTTTGTAAACTCTACCTTTCATTGGCTGCTTGCAGAAGAGAAAAGAATAGGCCACATGCGGAACTGTTGCAAAGCTGCCTGGGATCTGTAGTTCGAGTTTATGTAAGTAATGCACTTGAACCATTCATTTTACGGGTTCACAAAGACTGACCATTTTTACATACTCCCCAAATTAGCCATTTCTCCATTTCCTATATATTTTTATTTTTTCTTTTTTTTTTAAGAGATAGAAGAAAATTTAAAGCAATATAATAAAACTCCTAGAATTTGTTCAATCTGAGTCAGGGGGCATTTTTCTGAGGGTTTAGAATATTTCATAATTTTTTAAATAGTTTAAGAGTAAAAGGAAATAGACTACGAGAACAAATTTTCAATCATTTGATAATTTATTCATTCAACAAATATTTATTGAGAACCTCATCTGTGCCCAGTGTGATTGTGGGAAAAGGCTTGGTAAGTCAGTCAATTGTCTTTTTTTTTTTTTAAGATTTTATTTATTTATTTGAGAGAGAGAGCACAAGCAGGCAGTGGGAGAAGCAGGCTCCCCGATGCGGGGCTCAATCCCAGGACCCTGGGATCATGACCTGAGCTGAAGGCAGATGCTTAACCTACCGAGCCACCCAGGCACTCCAGTCAGGTACTTCTTCAGGAGCTTACATACGGATGGAAGGAGACAGACAAGAAACACGGAAACAAACAAGATCAATTAAAATAGCGATTTATACTATGCAGGAAATAAAACAGGACAGTGAGAGAACTGTATGGTGTCCAGGTTTGGTTCGCTATAGCTTTCTTCCTGAGCTGGTTCTCTCCAGACTCGTGTGTCCCGCCCAAGGTGGGCTCAGGGAGTGTGTTTCAGCTCAATGTGGCCCTAGGATATTCAGGTCAAGTCTAGGATTTAGAGAAGGTGAGTGGTCACGGATGCAACATTTTAACCACCTCAACCCTTTAAACATTACCTCCTTGAAAAAAGAAATGTTTTTACTGAGCTCACCTACATACGTCTTAAGGTTTATTTTGGAAAATAAATAAAACACTGAAGCACCATTTTTACAAAGTCTTCATTATATATCCTCTCTTACTAAATTTCTGTATGGAATTTTAAAATAAATTATAGCTATTTTTGTTTTGGGAAATTTATATCCCTTGGGGTATTTAGAGGTCTACTTGGGTATCACAAAATACTGACCAGAAGAACTGATAAATGGCCCTAAAATGATGTGAAGTTGCTGCTATGGAAAATAGAGTGGCAAGTCCTCAAAAAATTAAACATAGAATTATCATACGATCCAGCAATTCCACCTCTAGGGATAGACCCAAAAGAACTGAAAGCAAGGTCTTGAACAGGTATTTGTACACCCACGTTCATAGCATCATTATTCACAACACCCAAAAGGTAGAAGCAGCCAAAGTATTTGACACAGGAAAAAATAAAATGCAGTATAGCAGTACCTGGGTGGCTCAGTCAGTTAAGCATCTATCTGCCTTCAGCTCAGGTCATGAGCCTGGGGTCCAGGGATCCAGTCCCAAATTAGGATCCCTGATCAGCAGGGAGTCTGCTTCTCCCTCCCCCTCTCCTGCTCGTGTGCACCTGCGCACATGCGCGCGCACTCTCTCTCTCTCTCTGTCAAATAATTAAATAAAATCCTTTAAAAAATGAAATAATGTAGAAACATACATAATGCCTGGGTCATGTTCACAATCTATTTTTTGGTGAAAAAAAGGTTATAAGCCAGTATGTACTATGTCAAAATTCACTGAGCATGAAGACTATACATGTCACTGCGTCAAAGTTATATCTCCATTTAAAAACTTTTTTAAAAATATAAAATTTAAAATATGTATGGTACAATGCTAGCTTTATAAATCTATATGTTATGTATATTTATAAAATATGAAAAAGATATATACCAAAACAGACAAGTTATCACTAGATAATATGGTCACAAGTGGTTTACATTTTATTCTTTTTATTCATCTACATTTGCTAAGATAAATATATATTATTTAAATTACATTTGCTAAGATAAATAAATATTATTCTTGTTATAAAAAAAGGAGCAATAAAAAACAAGTCACTAAAAACTGCAAAATACCAAACAGCACCCAGCTACTTACTACCTTAATAGAGATGACACTTCAGAGGGTTTGTTCTTCATTTGGTTTGGTTTGTTGTACACCGGACTGTGGCTGTGTAATTAACCAGTTTACTCATCCTGGGAAGCTAACATTGTGCTGTAGGGTTGACAAAGAAGAATAAAATGAATGCTGCCATCACAGGGCTTCCTGTCTCACAGGTGTCTTGGCTACCAGCTTTTCTGATTGGTAGGTTACAGGAATCATAATGCAAGGTAAACAACACCAAACCCTGCTCCTTATTCCTAAATGATGTTTATATTTCAGAACATCTTTTAAAGGTAAAGTATTGCACCACTATATCCACACTAAAGTTGTGATCAAAAATAGCAAAATGGGAAGAATATACCATATACTGGATAGAATATACCATATACCATAGGCCTGAATAAAAGCCAACTCTAAATTTCACCAAAAGACAATCCAAAATGATAAAACAAGTTTGGGTCCATATATATATATATTACATACAAATAGATTGTCTATATTATATATAAAACAACCAAATGCCTAAATAGAATACCTTCGTTATTTAGTTATATACAAAATGATCAAATGACTTCACAATATTTAACTTTTTTCATTTTTTTCAACAATATTTGACTTTTAAGATTTACTTTAACCTACATGTTTCAAATCATATATTATGAAAAATGTATTGTAAGTTTATAAGAGTAAGTCATCTACCTTTTATTCCTAAAGCATTTTGGGAAAAATTTGCCTTATATCTAAACATACGGAATACTTTTTCAATTTGGGAATTCTACTTCAATAATTCTCACTTTTAAAATCATTTTCATAAATTTTTCTCTTTTTTAAGTTGTTTATTATTTGGAAAAGTTTTATTTATTTTAAGAAACAGATGAAGACTTTATGGGGTATTGTTCAGAGAAAGCAATAATACAAGACAAATACATGTTTTGAGAAAAGTTGGAGTGCCACTTATTTATTTCTATTCTCTCCCCCAAATAAGATGAGAAGCCATGGCATCTCATTGCAGGGTATGTTTTTAATGCTCATTGGGGCTTTTCCCCCCCCCAATAAATGTAACAAAAATCATGTTGGGACCTCTGGCTACAATTTCGAGAAATGATAAATGATAAAGCTAGAACCATTCGTCCTTATGCCAAAATAAATTACATATAATCAAATAACCCAGAAGCCATAGAAAAAATTAATAAACATGAGTATATAATTTTCTTTTTAAGTAAGCTCCACAACCAGAATAGAGCCCAGCGTAGGGCTTGAACTTAGACCATGAAATCAAGACCCAAGCTGAGACTAAGAATCGGAGACATTTTACCAACTGAGCCTCCAAACCCCCCAACATGAGTATACCATTATTAAGTCCATTTGTATGGCAAAAAAAAAAAAAAGCAAAATCAGAAGGTTAATAATGTACAAGGAAAACATTTTCACAATTCCCATAATAAAGACTAACTTCCTTAATTTACAAAAAGTACAGTCAAATCAGTAAGAAAAAAATTAACAACTCTGTAGAAAATTGGGCCGAGCATATGGCTACTTTCAGAAATATGGCTGGTCAGTACACACAGGAGTGCAACCTCATTTATAACTATGAAACTGCTAATCAAAAGAAAACAAACTGTTCACCTTTCAGAGAAGTGGAATCTCTAAAGTTTGATAATACCAACACTAGAGCAGAAATGAGGAACTAAACACCTTTATACATTATTGGGTAAGAGTATAAATTGGCAGAATTTGGCAATTTGGTAGTATTTATTAACTTTTATAAAGCTATTACCTCCTTAACTGAGCAATTTGGCCTCTATGAATTTACCCTGAGGATTTACACCAAAATATGCTCAAGGCGATATCAACATTCTTTGGAACAGAAAAAAAAAAAATCAGAAACAACCAAAACGTCCCTCAGCGGTTGAACAGAGAAGACGGCAGATGAATAAATGATGATATTGGCGGAATAAACTACTATCCAGCCACTAAATAGAGCGTAAGATTGCTCTTTCTGTGCACGAACGGAAAGATCTCTACGATGAATTATCAAATGAAAAAGGTAGTTTGAGAAGAGTATTATAGCACTATCACTTCTGTGTACTTTTTAATAATATGTACATTTGCGCCTATAATTTTTTCTTTAAAAGGCCGGAGATTTTCTTCTTAGAGAGGGAGCTGGGCAGGTACAGAAGAGAGGCTTTTAGTTTCCGTCTACATCTTCCTGAACTGCTGGTTATCAAGTCAGGGTAGTCGTACCATCCCTTCTGTTTCCTTGGTGGGTGTGCTTTTCAGTGTTCTAAAGGAGCGACTACCGTTCACTTTGTTTACATATATGGTCGTTGAAAAAAAAAAACCTTTGAAAAAATACATACTGCAAAATATATAGCAGGAATCCTGAGAACTTTTTAACAGAGTGAAAGTTCTTTAGACCTCAACACTCGTGGAGTCACAACAAACGAGATCAGAAAAAACACCCAACCACCCCGAGCGCGGGCGGCGACGCCCACCCCGGGACTACAACTCCCACCAGGCACCGCGAGACCAGCGTGAACGGGGCGTGGCGGGAAGTCCCAGGTACGTCGCGCCTCCAGGAACGATCCCCCCGGAAGTGCTTTTGGTTTGGGTTTTGTCAGGGTTGGTTTGTTTATTCCCCCGCCGTCCCCGCATCGAATGCGGTAGTCTTCAAGTGGGAAGGAAAAAACAGCTCGAGGTCGGGGGAAACAAAACGGAGAGGAGCTAGAGCGTGGAGACTAACACGCCTCAGAAGCGCCGAGCGGGAAGAGACAGGACGCTCCGCGCAGCGCCCAGAGTCGTTCTCAGGCGGGGCGCCCTCCTGCCCCTCGCTTTTCCTTCCAGCCTCGCGCCAGATGTCGGTCGTGATAGACAAAGTCGTCGCTTTTCCCTTGCGGTTTTTCGCATCCCGAGCTTTCCAGGCGCTAAACCCAGGTTCCAGAAACTGCCTTCACCCGTTCGTCCGGATTTCCCGCAACGCAGGCGGCCGCCCGCTGCTCGGGCTGGGATCCTGGACGCCGCTAGTGCGCCGTGACGAAAACGCCTCCGTCTGACTTAGCGCCTCAGACGCTGCTGCTCTGGTGCAGCGTGAGCTCCAGTGCAAAGAGAACGGAGCCGGCCAGGACCGGAGTCTCCATGTGTGTCAGTGTCACCAATTTGCAAAACAAACTAATAAAATCCCTCCCTGGCTGTGAGAGCAGAACAGCATTTTGAGACCCTCCCGGGGTGTTCGAGAGTCTTGCTGCTAAGGCAGACATAGAGTAGAACTGGTGAAAGATTCTTTAAACGCTGTCGATAACTTAGCACCTTTACTCTCAAGGAATTTAATTAAAGGATTTGTCAAAAAGGACAATGACTAAAAATTCCTATTTCAAGGCGAAAAATAAAAAATGCCTAGTTAAACTATGGTAGTAACGCCTCTGGAAAGATACCCAAGAAACCCATGAGTACTTCCCTTCAGAGAGGGGGACTAGAAGACCCAGGTATAGGAATGGTAGGTAAACTTTATACTTTTATACCGTTGAAATTTTTCTAAGTGTGTATGCATTTTCAGTTGTTAAAAAAGGACTCATTTTAATGATCATAAAAAAGTGGTTACCGTGCCATTTGTTAGTAAACAAAGAAGCCAGCAAGTTACTGGTTTGTGTCTATTACTGTAACATTTATTTTAAACAATGAAATTCCTTAAATAGTCCCTTGATCATGTTTGGGAAGCAAGCACTTAAATATGCCCCTGACGGGGGTGCCTGGCTGGCTCAGTCAGTGGAGCGTGCAACTCTGAATCTCAGGGTTGTGAATTGGAGCCCCGCATTGGATATAGAGATGACTTAAAAATACAAAATCTTTGGGGGCGCCTGTGGCTCAGTCGGTTAAGCGTCTGCCTTCGGCTCAGGTTGTGATCCCAGGGTGCTGGGATTGAGCCCTGCATTGAGCCTGGCCTCGGGCTCCCTGCCTAGCGGGGAGTCTGCTTCTCCCTCTCCCTCTGCCTGCTGCTCCGCCTGCGTGTGCTCTCTCTGTCAAATAGATAAATAAAATCTTTAAAAGTTAAAAAACAAATAAAAAATATTTTAAATGAATAAGTCCCTGACATTTCAGCTTCCCCCTCCCTTCTCAAATAGAATTGCGGTGGAATATATATCAGTAATACAGTAATCAAATCAGATATGATGGTAATTTTAGGAAAATAGTGACTTAAGGACATGAAACTGGACCAAATCATTCATGAGATAACTCCCGGCAGTAAGATCTGTGATTCTCTGGTCCTGTAAGTCCTGATTCCCAGACCCTAGACAAGTGATCCTCTAGTGCGGCTATATACTAAAATCACTTGGTGAATAGATATAGATATAGATAGATATACACACACGCATATACATAGATACATACAAATATGTGTCTATGTATACCTAACCACATACCAATGCAAGGACCATCCTGTAGACTAATTAAAAAGGAGTCTGGGGGTTGGGCGCCTGGGTGGCTCAGTGGGTTAAGGCCCCTGCCTTCGGCTCAGGTCATGATCTCAGGGTCCTGGGATCGAGGCCCGCGTCGGGCTCTCTGCTCAGCAGGCAGCCTGCTTCCTCCTCTCTCTCTGCCTACTTGTAATCTCTCTTTGTCATATAAATAAATAAAATCTTTAAAAAAAAAAAAAAAAAAAGGAGTCTGGGGCTCCTGGGTGCCTCAGTCGGTTAAGCGTCTGCCTTCGGCTCAGGTCATGATCCTGGGTCCTGGGATCGAGTCCTCTGTTGGGCTCCCTGCTCAGCAGGAAGGCTGCTTCTCCCTCTCCCACTACCCCTGCTTGTGTTCCCTCCCTCTCTAGCTATCTCTCTGTCAAATAAATAAATAAAATCTTTAAAAAAAAAAAAAGGAGTCTCTATGGGTGTGGCATGACTATTTTGTAAAAACGTTTCTCCTAGCGATTCTAATGTGCATCAAGGTATAACCAAGACTGAAGATATTAATCTGAGGATTATTACTCAGGCAAATTAGTGGAATAAAAACAAGAAATTTATTCTTTTTTTAATTTTATTTATCTTTTTTAAGTAATCTCTATACCCAAAGTGGGTTTGAACTCAGAACTTCAAGTTTAAGAGTTGCATGTTCTGACTGAGCCAGCCCAGCCTCCTAAAAACAAGAAATTTTATTTATTTATTTATTTTTAAGATTATATTTATTTGAGAATGAGAAAGTGAGAGAGGGCATGACCGGGGAGGGGGTGGTGTAGGGAGAAGCTGACTCGACTCTGAGCAAGGAACCTGATGCTGGATGATCTGAGCCAAAGGCAGACACTTAACTGACTGAGCCACCCAGGCGTCCCCCTAAAAACAAATTTTAATGAATATTTCCTGTGTCTTGGGCCCCACCCTCTGGTAAATTCAAGGAATCCATTTGATTTTGTGGTAAATTGACAGATACCATATGATTCTGTGAAATCCCAAGCTGCCAAATGAACATTTGCCAAAAGGAACTGAAGTCTAAATATAGAGTAATACTCATGAGCATCTTGATGGCTCAGCACAGATTCTCTGAGTACATGGTGTATACCTACCACTGTGAGAGATCTAAAAGGAATCTGTGTAGTGATTCCTCACAAGGAACAGTCTCCTAACTCCCTGTTGTTCTCTGACACTGAGGCCGGGTGTCAGTTGCCAGGCATTATCACTTACATTTTATCACAGAGTTAAGAGAAAAGTGAAATATTTCTCTTTTTTTTTAAAGATTTTATTTATTTATTTGACAGAGAGAGATCACAAGTAGGCTGAGAGGCAGGCAGAGAGAGGAGGAGGCAGGCTCCCTGCTGAGCAGAGAGCCCGATGTGGGCCTTGATCCCAGGACCCTGAGATCATGACCTGAGCCCAAGGCAGAGACTTTAACCCACTGAGCCACCCAGGTGCCCCGTGAAATATTTCTTGATCCCTATTTTTATCCAAAGACAGAACAAAAAGGCCCTATGTTTCAAGAAAAACAAGAGGACATATTGTTTTAAGAAAATACAGTGTAATACCAAGTTCTCTGCACTCACATCCTAGTCCCTATATACATCTGAGCTTATGATCCATGATCTACACTGATTAAAATATGTATGCAATATCTATCTAGATTAGAAGCCATATATTGAAGTATAGGTAACTGTTTAAATTCACGTAGTCTAGTCAGGGATTCAATTCCAAGCTACCATTTACCAGCCATGATCCTACTGTAGAGGCCTGGACCTTAGGTTACCCTTCTCCATCTGTATAAGGGTAGCGAAAATAGCAAGTACCTCACTGGGTTGATTTGAGGACTGAACAAGGTAACATGATTTAACATGGTATCTGGTACCCAGTGATCGCTCCCTAAATGTCAGCTATTTTTTATTCTGGTCAGGAAGTACTTAGGGCTGGGTTAAGAAATGGACAAAGAGGGCGCCTGGGTGGCTCAGTGGGTTAAAGCCTCTGTTTTCGGCTCAGGTCATGATCTCAGGGTCCTGGGATCGAGGCCCACATCGGGCTCTCTGCTCGGCAGGGAGCCTGCTTCCTCCTCTCTCTCTGCCTCTCTGCCTAGTTGTGATCTCTCTCTCTCTGTGTCAAATAAATAAATAAAATCTTTAAAAAAAAAAAAAAGAAATGGACAAAGAGAGTTGTTGGGGAAGCTGTACACAAGAGGTGAGCTGCCCAAGGTGGGAGAGAGACATAAATAATCCAGGTGGAAAGAAGACAAGGCAGTATCGGCCTGAGAAAAGGCTCAGAAGAGGTGGTGACCAGGGCCTGGATAGTTAAGTCATACAGTTGCAAGACAACTTCATGAACTGCAACATTTTCTTAATGTTTTAAATTTAAAATCTGAAGATTTAGCTGGCCCCTGCATCATGATATACAATAGGTGATTGTAACAATCACTGTGGCGATTTGGGGGTTTTCTCCACCCACCGTTTGGCAAGGATTAAACAATGTAAAGAATTTAAATTTCTGAGCATGTCGGAGTTTATTAAAAGTTTTTTAGCTCTCACCATGGGTCGCTTGTGCTTGGACACAGCCACCGGCACTACCCCATGATGGCCACTGGAGGGACCAGAACCAAAGGAATCATCCAGCTTATAGGGACAGTATTCACTTTCCTAGATTCCTACTCAATATTCTGCATTCAAAAACAACAACCTGGTTTTTTTTGAAGCGTATTTTCTTATTTTATGCATTTTTAGATACTTTAAGAAATCCGGACTCCTCTTAAAGATAGAAAATTTTAAAGAGTCCCCAGTACCCACCCACAAAACATCCACTTAATAATGTTCTTGTGTGGCCTTCAAATACTTCCAGTTTATGTGTAAACATATGTATTATTCTTTTTTTTAAACCCATTATTTGTCCCCTGACTACCACTTTGATTTCATCTCCTACCACTTTCCCCTGTTATGCAGCCTGTATTCCAGATCTTCAAACTTGCCAAATTGTTCCAGCCTCGGGACCTTTGCACTCTACATTATTTTCCTACACCACTTTTTTCCCACATCCTCCTTATTCAGCTGTCAGCTCATTTGTCACTTCCTCAGGCTTTTTGTGACATCCAACAAATAACTATTTCCCAACCCAAGTCAGTATCTTACCTTTATTTATGTGCTTGCATACCTACTCACTACTAAAATGTAATCTTTATGATAGCCAGAGCCTTGGCTGCCTTGTTTATTTCTACATCCCTAGATTCTAGAACATATATTAGGAAATTAAAAGTATTTGTTAGCTGAATAAATGAAAAGGTGTTATACATACTATTCTGCAACTTGTTTTTTTCCCTTAGTGTATCTTACATAAGTTGTATTTTATGTTTTGTGGATAAGCTTTATTCTTTTCAGTTATATTATTAATTTTAATTATTTTTTAGGCTAGATTCAAATGGCTCAAAAATAGAACAATATGAAAAGGTATTCAGTGAAAAGTCTCACATCCACTTCTTTTTTTTTTTTTTTTTTAAGATTTTATTTATTTATTTCACAGCGGGAGATCACAAGGAGGCAGAGAGGCAGGCAGGGGGGGGGGAAGAAGGCTCCCTGCCAAGCAGAGAGCCCGATGCGGGCCTCGATCCCAGGACCCTGAGATCATGACCTGGGCCGAAAGCAGAGGCTTTAACCCACTGAGCCAGCCAGGTGCCCTCTCACATCCACTTCTATCTACCATCTGCTTAGTTCCCATTTAACCAGATAATCATTTATAATCGTTTACTCTGTATACTCGTATATGCAAATACATACATATTCTTATTTTCTTCCCTTTTCACACAAAATAGTATATACCTTCATTCATTTAACCAAGTACAAACCCATCATTTTTATGAATTTATAATTTATTTTACTTAATACTCTATTAATGGACTTTCAATTTTTAATAATTTTTTTCAATTGTAATCAGTGTTATAACAATTATTTTAATGCTTAATAAATGTACAGTGGAATAAATTCCTGGAAGTGGGATGACTTAATCAAAAGGTATGTGTATATTGAATCATGAATGATCTTACCAAACTTCCTTCTAGGAAGATTGCCTCAATTTATACTCCCACCAACAGTGTACAGGAGCACTAACTTCCCCATACTCTCATCCAGGATACGTATTGTCTTAAAAATGTTTGCCAATATGATGAATGAAAAATGGTTATTCACCATTGTTTTGATTCTCATTTCTTTAATTTTGAATGAACTTGAACACCTTTTCATATTTTAAAAATAGCTTTATTGATGTACATTTCACATACCATATACTTCATCCATTTACAGTGTGTTTAACATATTCACATTAGGCTCCCTGCTGGGTGGAAGGGAGCCTGTTTCTCTCTCTCCCTCTGCCCCCCACCCCATTTGTGCGCATGCACTCTCTCTATCTCTATCTCAAATAAATAAATAAAATCTTTTTTATTTTTTTTATTTTTATTTTTATTTTTTTTTTAAGACTTTATTTATTTATTTCACAGAGGGAGAGAGATCACAAGGAGGCAGAGAGGCAGGCAGAGAGAGAGGGGGGGAAGCAGGCTCCCCACTGAGCAGGGAGCCCGATGCGGGCCTCGATCCCAGGACCCTGAGATCATGACCTGAGCCGAAAGCAGAGGCTTTAACCCACTGAGCCACCCAGGCGCCCAATAAAATCTTTTTTAAAAAGTGTATTTAGCATATTCACAGCCATCACCATAGTCAATTTTAGAACATTTGCATCACCTCAAATAGAAACCTATATCCTTTTTTTTTTTTAAAGCTCTGTGCCCACTGTGGGGCTCGAATTCATGACCCTAAGATGGAGAGTCACATACTCCACCAACTGAGCAAGTCAGGTACCCCAAAACCTGTACCCTTCAGGTATCCCTCCTTTTTTCCCCTGCTGCCCCCAGTCCTAAGAAACCACTAATGTCCTTCCTATCTCTATACATTTGCCTTTTCTGGACATTGTGTATAAATGAAAGCATATTTGTTTTTTTGTGACTGGCTTCTTCCACTTAGCATACATAATGTTTTTAAGATTCCTCCATGTTGGGGCATGTATAGTGTTTCATTCCTCTTTATGGTCAAATAATATTCCCTTGTATGGATATACATTTTTTTAATCCACTTGTCATTGATGGACATTGTGTTTTTTCCACTGTATATTTTTTTTTAGCAACATAGAATTCTAGAGCAGTCAAGGACCTTAGAATTGTGAAGATGAGACTATATTTAGCAAATAGTCTTCTTAATTACTATAACTGAAGAGTCATTTCTGGGGGGTAAAACATTAGGCTGAGAAACAAAACACTAAAAATAGCAACTTTGCTGCAGGAGTGTTTTCTGTGTAATTTAAATGTTTCTCTTCCTCAAGCCTTAGTTTGTGTCTGAGCTCAGGCTACCCTAACAAGCTACCATATATTGAGTGGTTTAAACAACGGGACTTTATTTCTCAGTTCTGGAGGCTAAAATTAGTCTCAGATCAAAGCGATGGCCAATCTGGTTCCGTGGTGAAGAGCTTCTCTCTGGCTTGCAGATGGCCACCTACTCACGGTCCTCACATGGTGGAGAGAGGGAGCTCTGGTCTGTCTCTTAGAAGGCTTCCTCAGAGGATACTACTACCATCATGTGGGCTTTACCCTTAAGACCTCATCTAAATCTAATTACTTCCCAAAAGTGCACCTCTAAATCCCACCACACTTGGCAGGAAGGTTTTGCTGTGTGAAGGGGGTGGGGCACGACCGTTCAGCCCAGAACAAGTTCCCAAGTGTGAACTCACTGCTACCTACACATCGACTAAGGAAGAGTGAAATAGCATCAAGCTCTTTAAATTTCTTGGAGAAATGCTTACCAAAAAAAGGAAGTGGAAGAAGCTAACTAATACAGGAATATGATACCTTCTCTATATTCCTGTAGAGTATATACCACCTCAAGTATCAATCATGCCTTGATATGTCTACCCTTGAGTTCTTACAACAGACTAAATTAAGCAGTTTGACTTATAAATAGATAATTTACTAAATAAGCTAATTTAAATGCAGTAAGCGTTCTCCTGGAAGCTAACCTGTGAAATATCACAAAATGGGGAACCACAGGCCCTGCCTACTATTAGAGTATTTGTCAGCATTGGTCTTTCGGATGACACAAGGTGAAGACTGTCTCATACATTATAGGACACTAAACATTCTGGAGCTCCACATTAATAAACACCAATAGTGGTCTCCAGTTACTGTGACTACGGAAAATTCCCTCCTATATTTCCAAATGCCGCATGAGGGTAAGGCAGTACTGATGAAATCTTCTATTATATATAAATGAGGAAACAGGTCCAGGGAAGTCACCGAGCCAGGTGATCTGACTTCTTCCCAAGTGTTCTTTCCATTGTTGCTCCTCACTCTCACTACTCAAGGTTAAAAGAAGAGCTGGTCTCCCCTGAAATCCTACCCTTACTTCCCCACATCTTTCTTGCCTTTCTTTTCTATCCCTCCTTTTCTCATTTTGCAAAACAAGAGGCTCAAGAGTCCAATTAAGCCACTTCATCCATTTATTTTAACATGTATTCCTTGGACACCTAATGTTTCAGGCTCTGGTCTAGGGTCTTTTTTTTTTTTTTTAAGATTTTATTTATTTATTTGACACAGAGAGAGAGATTACAAGTAGGCAGAGAGGCAGGCAGAGAGAGAGGAGAGAGGAGGAAGCAGGCTCCCCGCTGAGCAGAGAGCCCGATGCAGGCCTCAATCCCAGGACCCCGAGATCATGACCTGAGCCGAAAGCAGCGGCTTTAACCCACTGAGCCACCCAGGCACCCAAGGGTCTTGAAACATAGTGGTGAACAAAACAGACATGGTCACTACCCTCCTGGGTAAAGTGAGGGAGATGAACAATTTTAAAGTAGAATAAACAGGGCGCCTGGGTGGCTCAGTGGGTTAAAGCCTCTGCCTTCAGCTCAGGTCATGATCTCAGGGTCCTGGGATCGAGGCCCACATCAGGCTCTCTGCTCAGCGGAAAGCCTGCCTCCTCCTCTCTCTCAGCCTGGCTCTCTGCCTACTTGTGACCTCTCTCTCTCTGTCAAATAAAAAAAAAAAAATCTTTAAAAAAAAAAACGTTTAAGATGATGCCTAAATGCCAACAGGAGTAAAGGGGAATACAGCTGAACAAAGACCCAAAGTAGGAAGGCGCTGAGAAAGACCTGTGTGGAGAGAACACCGTAATAATGAGCACAGAGTAGAGTTTAGAGACAATGCTGGACGACTGAGAGGGATACAGGGTCTTTTATTTTTTTAAAATTTTATTTATTTATTTGACACAGAGAGAGATCAAATCACAAATAGGCAGAGAGGCAGGCAGAGAGAGAGGAGGAAGCAGGCTCCCCGCTGAGCAGGGAGCCCGATGTGGGCCTCGACCCCAGGACTCTGAGATCATGACCTGAGCCGAAGGCAGAGGCTTTAACCCACTGAGCCACCTAGGCGCCTGGGATACAGGGTCTTACTGGCCACAAGGAGGAGTCTTGATTTTATTCCAAAAATAGTAGGGAGCCATGAAAGATTTTGAGCAGAGAATTAACATGATCAAATTTGTGCTTTAAATTTTTAAAGATCGGCGCCTGGGTGGCTCAGTGGGTTAAGCCTCTGCCTTCTACTCGGGTCATGATCTCGGGGTCCTGGGATCGAGGCCCGCATCGGGCTCCCTGCTCGGCGGGGAACCTGCTTCCTCCTCTCTCTCAGCCTGCCTATCAGCCTGCTTGTGATCCTTCTCTGTCAGATAAATAAATAAATAAAATCTTTAAAAAATAAAAATAAAATTTTAAAGATCACGGGCACCTGGGCACCTGGGTGGCTCTGTCAGTTAAGCAGGTGACTCCTGGTTTCAGCTCAGGTCATGATCTCAGGGTCCTGAGATGGGCCCCACTCTAGCTCAGAGATCAAGGGGAGTCTGCTTGAGAATTCTCTCTCCCTCTCCTGCTGCCCCTCCTCCTGCTTGCGTGTATGTGTGTGTGTGTGACATGTATGCATGCACACTCCCTCATAAATAAATAAATAAATAAATAAATAAATAAATAAATAAATAAATAAATAAATAAATCTATCCATCTATCTATCTTTAAATTTTTCCAGATCAGGGGTGCCTGGATGGCTCAGTCAGAATAGCATGTGGCTCTTGATCTCAGGGTCGTGTGTTCAAGCTCCACATTGGCTGTAGCTATTACTTAAATAAATAAACTTTTAAAATAAATAAATTTTCAAAGATCACTGTGGAAGGGTGCATGATGTGAGATTCCATTTCAGTGAAGTTCAAGAATAGGCGAAACTGATCTAGGATAATAAAAGTCAGAAGGGCAGTTCCTTCTGGGGAGAGTAGTAAGACTGACTATGAGGGGCATAAAGAAACCTCTGGAGTCGTGACTACACAGGTGTATTCATTTATCAAAACTCATCAGAATGTTAATATTTGTGTTTCTCACTGTATGTACATTTTACCTTGATTAAAAAGATAAAGATCATTCTGGTTGCAGTTGCTTAGGTGAAGCAGCTGGGCTGAGGGTGAGTCCATTCCAAAAAGCGGATTTAAGTTCTTAAATTCAGCCAATAAAGAATTCAGAGTCAAACTCTTAAGCAAGTGTTTAACAGCACTTGAAGGGAAGGTACACTCTGGAGATGGACCCGCGGGCAGGCCCAGAGGGGTGGTGGGCGGGTGGGGGAGGGTGCACTAAGTGGGGGTCAGGATTGTCTTTCCTTTTTTTCCTTTTTTTTTTTTTAAAGCAATCTCTATGCCCAACCTGAGCTTGACCTCACAACCCCCGATTTCAAGAGTCTCATGCTCTACTGACTCAGCCAGCCAGGCACACTTCTTTTTATGTTTAAATAGGTTATGGGTCATAACTAGGGCACTTTCTTACCGAGGTTGCAGCCAATCATCTAAGGGATGACTCCTACCAGTTGGGAGGGACAGTTTTGGACCCTGTATGATTCTTGTCGGACTGTTCCGGTAGCCTTCTTCCCTACCACACTGTGAGGGGGTCAAAAGGACAATGTAAACATATAATGAAGCTATAGTTTACTGTAGGGCAGTGGTCCTAGAGAAGACTGCATGGGTATCCCCTGGGGTCTGTCCCAGCTGTTTGGAACTTGGTTTCTGCCTTTTTATCAGTGGGATAGCACTTGTTCCCTGCTCCTATCTAATTGTCTGCTTTGTCAGTGTCAGGGTCCAAACTACATAAAATTGAGGTTACAGACATTTTTTAAAAAAAACTTGAGGACTTGGGGAGCCTGGGTGGCTTAGTGGTTTAAAGCCTCTGCCTTCAGCTCAGGTCATGATCTCAGGGTCCTGGGATCGAGCCCCACATTGGGTTCCCTGCTTGGCAAGGAGCCTGCTTCCTCCTCTATCTCTGCCTGCCTCTCTGCCTACTTATAATCTCTCTCCTTCTGGCAAATAAATAAATAAAATATTTAAAAACAAAACAAAACAAAACCTGAGGCCGTGGGGCATCTGGGTGGCTCGGTCGTTAAGTCTCTGCCTTGGCTCAGGTTATGATCCCAGGATCCTGGGATCGAGCCCCACACGTGGAGCTCCCTGCTCATGGGGGAGCCTGCTTCTCCCTCTGTCCCTCTCCCTGCTTGTGTGCTCTCTCTGTGTCTCTCCTCTGTCAAATAAATAAATAAAATATTTTTATAGGCTTCTTTTTTTTTTTAAGATTTTATTTATTTGACAGAGAGAGAGATCACAAGTAGGCAGAGAGGCAGGCAGAAAGGGAAGAGGAAGCAGGCTCCCTGACGAGCAGAGAGCCCAATGCGGGCCTCAATCCCAGGACCCTGAGATCATGACCTGAGCCGAAGGCAGAGGCTTAACCCACTGAGCCACCCAGGCACCCCTGGCTTTATTTTTTTTAAGATTTTATTTATTGGGGCACCTGGGTGTCTCAGGCTCTTTGCTCAGCGGGGAGCCTGCTTCTCCCCTCTCCTTCTGCCTGCCTCTCTGCCTACTTGCGGTCTCTCTCCCTCTGTCAAATAAATAAATAAATAAATCTTTTATAAATAAATAAATAAAACCAGAGGCCCAGAAAGATTAGTAAATTAGTCTCACAGTCCTCAAAGTACCACGTGCTTCATTTAACACTACTGTGCTCTAAAAGCAAAAAGGAAGAGGGGTAAGTCAACTAATAAATAGGAAGAACTGTCTTTTACATAGTTCCTGTGGAATATTTGCTGTAAATATCAGTTAGCCCTAATATCATATCTACTCTTGAGTTTTTATTGCAGACATTTTGGCTTCTTTTTTTTTTTAAGATTTTATTTATTTATTTGACACACAGAGAGAGATCACAAGTAGGCAGAGAGGCAGGCAGAGAGAGGGGAGGAAGCAGGCTCCCCGCTGAGCAGGGAGCCCGATGCAGAGCTCAATCCCAGGACCCTGAGATGTCCTCATGACCTGAGCCGAAGGCAGAGGCTTTAACCCACTGAGCCACCCAGGCGCCCCAGACATTTTGGCTTCTAAACAGAATATGTTAACTTAAATTCAGTGAGCGCCTGCCTGGAAGATAAGAGCTAGGCTTCCCAGCTCTCTACGAAAGTGCCCATCAGTGGGACTTCACAGCGTACTGGAATCAGCTGGGCAGCGTTACAAATATTAACGCCTGGATTCCCCCCAGCCCCCAGAGATTCCAATGTAATTAATCTGGGGGTTCAGCCTCAGCATTCAGATTTGTAACCACTGCAAGGCTGGAAGGTAGCCAGGGTTGGAAACCAATGCCTGCCCAGTTCCAACCAGATGCCATTCTTCTGTCTTTAAAATGACTTGCATCAAGACTGACTGAGCATTTTTGCATAATAAGGGCCCTAGAAACTGCCATTGCCTCCTATTGGCTTATGTAAAGAAAACTTTAAGAATTTACATTAAGATTTAGATTTTGGTACCTTCCCAATCCTCAAGTCTCAAACTTTCAGTGCTGACCTGGACTGGGCCAGCTCCCCAGCCCAACCCCCCCCCCCCACTTTTGGAGCCCTGAGGCCGAGATTATATCTACCATCTCTGGTTACAATCCTCCTGTGGTTCAGGGCCCCATTCCCCTTGGCAACTCAGAGTTTGCTTTTGAGTGTGTTTTCTGATTGACCCTCTTCCAGCTTGCTAGGTTCAAGTTTTTTGTCTCCCTTATCCAGCTCTCTTAGGTCTAAGAGGGAAGGAATTAATGAGGGAAGAACAAACCCTTCCTCCTCCCTCCTCATCACCTGGAAAGCTGGATGGCAGAATAGGCGAACTGCAAATCCCGATGGGGGCAGTACAGACCAATTACATTCTAGGCTCAGGCAAAGCAAAACCACCCCCTTTCTTCCGTGTGTGTGTGTGTGTGTGTGTGTGTGTGTGTGTGTGTGTGTGTTTTAAGGTATATTAACGTTTGCCCTAAACTACCCCCAAAAATCTCCCTTGACTTGTTCAGGATTTCTGAAATTGCCTCATTTCCCCCATGTATGTACAGTGTCACTGCCAAACTCATTTGTTGATCATCTACCCAGTGCCAGGTGAAACATCTCCAAGTCCCGATGTTTAATTTACACAGTAAAGTGCTCTCTGTAAAAGACATTCAACTGTGCAACAGTACTTTTCTTCTTTGGACAGTTTGAGAATTTGTATTATCAAACGGTGAGGTCCTGGGGCACCTGGGTGACTCAGTCCGTTAAGCATCTGCCTTCACCTCAGATCATGATCTTGGGATCCCGGGATGGAGCCACCAGATTGGGCGAAGTAGGGCTCCATGCTCAGCGGGGGTCTGCTTCTCCCTCTCCCTTGCTCCTCCCCCACTTGTTCTCCCACTCTGGCTCTCTCTCGAATAAATAAAATCTTTAAAAAAAATAAATAAATAAAACGATGAGGGGCTCCTGGGTGGCTCAGTTGGTTAAGCGGCTGCCTTCGGCTCAGGTCATGATCTCAGGGTCCTGGGATCGAGCCCCGCATCGGTCTCCTTGCTCAGCGGAGAGCCTGCTTCTGTCTCTCCCTCTGCCTGCCTCTCTGCCCACTTGTGATCTCTCTCTCTGTCAAATAAATAAATAAAATCTTTAAAAAAATAAAACGGTGAGATCCTGTGACATAAGCATACTGAATGTTCTTTTGAGTATGTAAATATGGAGATAATGCAAACTTCCTAAAAATTAAAAAAATTCAAGAATTACATGATTTCAGAGCTGGGGAGCTGAGTTAATTGCAAATATTGTTGATACTTTAGCTGCTAAACAAAAATAATTTCACTGTGGACCTTCATCCTAATTAGACCTTCATCCCAAAAACATGATGTTTGAATTGATGTGAAATCTTTCAGGAGCATAGATGTTGTTTAAAACAAAATGATCGTACTTTTTTTTTTTTTTTAAGATTTTATTTGTTTATTTAACAGAGAGAGAGAGCACAAGTAGGCAGAGCAACAGGCAGAGGGAGAGGGAGAAGCAGGCTCTCTGCTGAGCAGGGACCCCGACGTGGGACTTGATCCCAGGACCCTGGGATCATGACCTGAGGCGAAGGCAGTGGCTTAACCGACTGAGCCACCCAGGCGCCCAATGATCATACATTTGAATTTTCTGTACATGAGTCCATTTCCCCAACTGAACTGTGAGTACCCGAAACTCAGGAACCCGCCTCTCCTATCAGCATCCCCTTCCCCACTGAAGCACAGAACTTTTGCGAGGTCAGTGTTCAACAAATTTGTGTTGGATTTATAGGGTTTAGAGGAGAGTGGTTCAATTCACATGGAAATTTCTGAAGTGATGAGGTGGTAAAAAGATGGCCTCTGGGAAATAAATGGAAGGGAGAATTATGAAGCAAGAATCGGACTGGTTTGCTGCCTTCTCCAGGCGGAGGGACACTGTTTCTGGCAGACCAGACTCTCCTGTGCCCATTGAGAGACCATTGTCTCCTTTCCTATTACTTGCCTCACCCAGAGCTAAGGGAAGGGAGGCCTGGAGGGAGTAAAGACCATAAGATACAGTCACTGACCAGGATGAACTCATATTCTAGGGCCTTCAAACTGGAGTACTGGAAGATTTGCCAGGGGATACGTAGGTGCATATGATGTAAGGAAATTGTATTCCCATGCCCTCAACTACAGCTTCGGGAGCCTGATTCAGGCTATCCTTACCTGTTTCCCTTTCATGATAGCATTTCTTCTACCTTACAAAGAAAAGTCACTGCCCACCTCTGTCCTGAGTACTACTGCCCTGTAACAATGTCCCCAGTGTGACAACTTCTAAAATACCATACAAATGGACGATGGGAAATGGCCCAAATTTAATGTTTAATCAGGATGCCATAAGCCCTTCTTAGCTTCCTGCCTTTACCAGACTTAAACATATTTCTGTTAAGGGTGGAACACTGATTTATAAGTGGGGTGTACTGGCCTTGGGATTTTCCTAAATCAGCATGGACAATGGGAACAGTGGCGATTCTTGTTTAACCTAATTTCTTTCATCCTTCAACTATTGTCCAAGAATGCACTGTTCATGAAGGAAAGCCTGGGAAAAGCAAATAGAACTTCAGTTCTAGAATATTCTGGAACTATTGAAAGGCTTAAAATACTTTTATTATGAATTTAAGTTTTTTGGGTTTCTTTGTTTTGTTTTGTTTTGTTTGTTTGTTTGTTTTTAAGAAAGGGAAAGAGAGGTGGGAGAAGGGGCAGAGAGCAAGAATCTTAAGCAGAGCCTCCAGGTGGCGCTTGATCTCACAAGCCTGAGATCAGGACCTGAGCTGAAATCTAGAGTCAGATGCTTAACCATCTGAGCCACCCAGGTGACCCAGGCTGATTCTTTTAAATATAACTAGAAAGTTTCTTTGAAGTACCGATTTTGTTTTTTTTAAGTAAATACTCCACTCAATATGGGACTCAAACCCATAACCCAGAGATCAAGACTCACATGCTTTACTGACTTAACCAGCCAGGTACCCCTGGAGTACCAAATTTTTCAAGTTTTTGACACCGGGTAAAATCCATAGATGAACATTTTATTTACTTTATTTTAGATTCCATGTGTATTATTAAATGCCATAGTTACCACATGTTTTATTAAATCAAATAAAAAATATTTCTTTCCTTACTGTAAACCATCTGTATAAGCTTCCTGTAAAAGTCACTGTGAACCACAAATTTCATAGCTCTAAACAGCACACATTCATTTTATTGCAGTTTCCACGGGTTAAGAGTCCTGGCAGGTGTTTTTTGTTTTTTTTTTTAAGATTTTATTTGTTTATTTGACACAGAGAGAGGGATTACAAGTAGGCAGAGAGGCAGGCAGAGGAGAGGAGAGAGGAGGAAGCAGGCTCCCTGCCAAGCAGAGAGCGCGATGCAGGCCTCGATCCCAGGACACTGGGATCATGACCTGAGCCGAAGGCAGAGGCTTTAACCCACTGAGCCACCCAGGCGCCTGAGTCCTGGCAGTTGTTAACTGAGTCTGTTACTCAGGATCTCACAGCCCGAAGTCAAGGTGTAGTCAGCGGGGGGTTGATCTCATCTGGGGCTTGGGGTCCCATTCCAAGCTTGCTGATTGTTGACAGAATTGAGTTTGGTGGTTTAGCTTTCTTGCTGATGTCAGCTGCTCCTAGAGATCCCTGCAGTTCCCTGTCAGGGGACCAGCTCACAGACTCCCTCACCACAGGAGAATCTCTCCAGTGGGCTCAAAACATGTTATAGAAGGTGACTTAATCGAATGAGCAATTGTCGCATTGTGTTCACAGCCCCCCTCCCCTACACTGGGGGAGGGGAGGGATGATAGATACAGCAGGGCGGGAATATTAGGGGACACCTTAGAATGTTCTGCCCACCCCACCATCTTCATCTCATTGCCATTTTTTAAATGTTTAAGCTTTCTGCCTTCTATTACCAAAAAACAAAATTATGTTTTAGTGGCTAGAGCAGCTGATTAATTTCTAGCATTATATCACTTCTTCTTTTTGCTAAAATACACAGGGAAGATGTGATGATGTGTCCGGAAAAATTAATAGAATAATTTAGGATCCATTTGTAATTACTGGAATTGTTTCATAATCCTTATTTAACTATTCCTTAAAAACATCAGAAATCAAGATGTACATATAGATTTGCTGAGGAATGCCACATCTTTTTTCTTTTTTTAAGATTTTATTTATTTATTTGACACAGAGAGAAGATTACAGGTAGGCAGAGAGGCAGGCAGAGAGACAGGGAGAGGAGGAAGCAGGCTCCCTGCTGAGCAGAGAGCCCGATGCGGGCCTCGATCCCAGGACGCTGAGATCATGACCTGAGCCGAAGGCAGAGGCTTTAACCCACTGAGCCACCCAGGCGCCCAGGAATGCCACATCTTGATAAATAACATAATTTAGTGGATGCCCGGGTGGCTCAATTAATTAAGCGTCTGCTTTTGGTGTAGGTCCATGATCCCTGGGTCCTAAGATCAAGTCCCGCATTGGGGTCCTTACTTAGCAGGTTAGCCTGCTTCTCCCTCTGCCTGCTGCTTCTCCTGCTCTCCTGCTCTCTTTCTCTCTGACAAATAAATAAAAATAAAATCTTATAAATAACATAATTTTAGCTGTACATATTGCATTATTGTAAGTTAAGTAATAAAATCCTTAAATTAGGATCATGTTTTATCATTATAATAAAAATAGATTAATTTATATTACATCAAAGTTGATTTAGTCTTATTTGGTTCCTTTTAATAACCTATTTAAATGATACATCCTGGGGCACCTGGGTGGCTCAGTGGGTTAAAGCCTCTGCCTTCGGCTCAAGTCATGATCTCAGGGTCCTGGGATGAAGCCCCACATGGGGCTCTCTGCTCAGTGGGGAGCTTGCTTCCCCCTCTCTCTGCTTGCCTCTCTGCCTACTTGTAATCTCTTTCTCTCTGTCAAATAAATAAATAGATAAATCTTTTTAAAAAATAAAATAAATGATATATCCTTAGAAATTTTCTTTTTTTTTTAATATTTTTAAAAATTTATTTTGACAGAGAGAGATCACAAGTAGGCAGAGAGGCAGGCAGAGAGAGAGGGAAGCAGGCTCCCTGCTGAGCAGAGAGCCCGATGTGGGGCTTGATCCCAGGACCCTGAGATCATGACCTGAGCTGAAGGCAGAGGCTTTAACCCACTGAGCCACCCAGGCACCCAGAAATTTTCTTTCTTGATCAAATTTATCATTTCTGAATCAACATCTGACTTAAACCCACAAAGTGTCCCCCCCCCTCAAAAAAACCGACAAAGTTCAAGGGAGAATATCCTCTTTCAGAAAGTAATATGCATCCTAGAACAGGGTTTTGGCCACCTAGGAATTTTGCCAGTTACCTGCAGATAATATTTAATCTTTGTGGTAATTTTCCTGTCATTAGAATATGGTAGATTAACTGCAATTTTAATTATCTACCTTATTTCTTTTCTATACCATTATCATCAAAATTTAAGTGATTTATTAATTAATTATTTAGTGGACTTACAGTCCAGCTAGTTTATATATATATTTTAAGATTTTATTTATTTATTTATTTATTTATTTAAAAGATTTTATTTATTTGATACACAGAGAGAGAGAGATCACAAGTAGGCAGAGAGGCAGGCAGAGAGAGAGGAGGAAGCAGGCTCCCCACTGAGCAGGGAGCCCGATGCGGGCCTCGATCCCAGGACCCTGAGATCATGACCTGAGCCGAAAGCAGAGGCTTTAACCCACTGAGCCACCCAGGCGCCCAAGATTTTATTTATTTATTTGACACAGAGAGAGAGATCAGATCACAAGTAGGCAGAGAGGCAGAGAGAGAGGAGGAAGCAGGCTCCCCGCCGAGCAGGGAGCCCGATGTGGGCCTTGATCCCAGGACCCCAAGATCATGATCTGAGCTGAAAGCAGAGGCTTTAACCCACTGAACCACCCAGGCGCCCTATATATATTTTTAAGATCTATTTATTTATTTTAGGGGGCAGAGAGGAAGAAGTAGAGAATCCTCAGAAGACTCCGTCCGGGCTGAGTGGGGAGCCCAGTGTGGGGTTTGATCCCAGGACCCTGAGAACTCAACCTGAGCTGAAACCAAGAGCCAGAAGCTTAACTCACTGAGCCTCCGCAGGTGCCTATATATATATGTGTGTGTGTGTTTTTAAAGTAATCTCTACACCCAATGCAGGGCTCGAACTCAGACCAAGAGATCAAGAGTCTCATGCTCTTGTGACCCTGACTAGCTTATATTTTAATTATAATTCCAACAGATGCTGTTAGGAGTTAGTTGGACAATTAGGTAATCAGGACCAGGGTCCCCAACAGGAAAATAAGGAGTCAGGACAGCGAAAATAAAACAGCACTAATATCCTGTTTTGCAGCTCAGACAGGACTGCACTAGCATTCTGCTTTTTAGCCTTTGCAGAAGTGACTTCTGCAAAATGTCTTAAAATAAGGCAATTAACCATAAAGCATTTGTCAATGTCATGGGCAAGGGGCATTTGCCCCCTCGCTGCCTAAGACCCCAGATGTCAGCCAAAAAAAGGCCATCAACACACTGACATTAACCTAATAGGTAGGCAGATATGTGACCAAAGCCCTGATTGGCAGGACTCATTACACCCTGATTGCTTAAAATAGTTCTGCAAAAGAGCTCATAAGAACCCCGAAACTTAGAAACTCTAGGGGCAACCATCTCAGGCCCCCATCCCTCTCTGGGAGCTTTACACTGTTGCTCAGTAAACTTTGCTTTGCTGCCCAGCACTCTTCACCTGGGCTCTCTCTTCTTTTTTTTTTTTTTTTTTTTTTTTTTTAAAGGTTTTATTTATTTATTTGACACAGAGAGATCAGATCACAAGTAGGCTGAGAGGCAGGCAGAGAGAGAGGAGGAACCAGGCTCCCTGCTGAGCAGAGAGCCCGATGCGGGCCTCGATCCCAGGACCCTGAGATCATGACCTGAGCCGAAGGCAGAGGCTTTAACCCACTGAGCCACCCAGGCGCCCCTGGGCTCTCTCTTCAATGTCCAAAGCTGCCTGACCAAGAACCATGGGCACTAAGGCAGAGAAATCCTGCAACAATGCTATATCTCAAAATCCCACCTACCACAAAAAGTTTTCTCATGCGTTCCACAAATATTCGTTGAATGCCTTCTATTTGAATGATAAGTGATATATACCCCATGTTCTCTGTGATCAGGAATTAAGTATTTCTTGTCCATGTTCACATCCTATTATGTAGCATTATGTACTTGGTTGCTTTTTTTTTTTTTTTTAAGTAGGCTCCACACTCAGGATGGAGCCCAACCCAGGGCTTGAACTCCTGACCCTGAAATCAAGACCTGAGCTGAGATCAAGAGTCAAACGCTTAACCAACTGGGCCACCCAGGGGCCCTCCCCCCCTTTTTTAAAGTAAATTCTATGCCCAATGTGAAGTCTGAACTCAGGACCCCTAGATCAAAAGTCACAAGCTCTACCGACTGAGACAGCCAGGCACTCTGTATCACATTATGTATATAGTGGATACTTTATAATCTTAATGAAATGATTAATTGAAGACCTAATACAAAAATAACCTTGGGCGCCTGGGTGGCTCAGTGGGTTAAAGCCTCTGCCTTCAGCTCAGGTCATGATCTCAGGGTCCTGGAATCAAGGCTCAGCGGGGAGCCTGCTTCCTCCTCTCTCTGCCTGCCTCCCTCTCTCTGCCTGCCTCTCTGCCTACTTGTAATCTCTCTCTGTCAAATAAATAAATAAAATCTTTAAAAAAACAAAAACAAAAACAAAAATAACCTTAATATCCTTTAAAAGCTTATGCACAAATAACTATTATAATGCTGAATGTATAAAATATATTGCACCAGTTTCTATAGAAAGAGAAATATTCCAAAATGAAAATAAGTGAAGATTGTTTAAAAGATTTTATTTATTTGTCAGAGAGAGAGAGAGCACAAGCAGGGCAGAGGGAGAAGCAGGCTCCCCCCTGAGCAAGGAGCCTGATGTAGGACTTGATCCCAGGACATTGGGATCATGACCTGAGCAGAAGGCAGACACTTAACTGACTGAGCCACCCAGGCGTCCCTAAGTGAAGATTTCAAGGTAGAATTAATATTAGTGGTTTCAGGGGCGCCTGGGTGGCTCAGTGGGTTAAAGCCGCTGCCTTCGGCTCAGGTCATGATCCCAGGGT
>LNAC01000047.1:6627285-6706750 GCA_002007465.1 Ailurus styani | reverse complement strand
GGGAGGCGGCGGCGGCGGGCGGAGAGCGGGAGGCCCAGGCGGCGACGGCCGGAGAAGGAGACAATGGGCCGGGCCTACAGGGCCTATCCCGGGAGCCGCCGCCGGCCGACGACTTCGACGACGACGACGACGACGACGACGACGAGGGCGAAGAGGAGGAAGAGGCGGCGGCGGCGGCGATTGGGTACCGAGGTGCGCAGGGCGCGGGCGGCAGGGACTGCGCATCCCCTCCTCCCTCTCTCGGGGCCCCTCGGGTATGGGGTCGGGGGGCTTCTCTGAGGCGGGCTGGGGGCTCAGGTCTGGTTCTGCGGCGTCCCTCTCCCCACTGCGGGCCTCGACTAGGAGGAGCCGGGCTGCGGGAGCGGCTCGAGTTCTCCCTCCCTCCGCGGCCCGCCTGGGCGGCCTCGCGCTTTGCGCAGCCGCCGGGCCGCGACGCTCCCGCAGTTGGTTTTAAAGTTTCTCCCTCCTCCTACTCTTTTGAGCATGTTGCCTTTGTTAAACATCTTTGGCTTTTCTACACCCCTTCCCTGCGCAGTTAAATCTGCAACTTTTGCTGGTCCTTTGCATCAACCTTAGTTGTCTTTGCAAACTGACACACCTGTGCAATTCGTGTGTGTTGTGGTTTTTTGTTTTTTGGAAGATCTTTATTTTTAAATTTGTTTTAAATTTTAAGGAGCAAAGCTGTTTCTAAAGTGATAGCTTGCAAAGTTTGAAAAGCATAGCTTTTTTTTCCCTAAAACATTACCGCCCTTTGGTGCAATTAATGCTGGGAATGGAGCGTGATAGAACTTTAACACTAATATAAGTAGTACTTTTTTTTTCTGATGATATACTTAGAATTTTTTAGATTAGGTGTAATTTTGTGTGTGTGCGCTTATCTGTAACCCTAAAACACGAATTGGACATTTTTCTGGTATGCTAAAACATATGTGTTAGTTGTATACGTCATGTCATTTTAGAGGGTTTTCATATTTTCAGTCTGAGGAAGTTTCCTGGATGGATGTTCATCTTTATCAATAAATCCAGCCAGAGGACCATTTTGACTGTACGTGCGCATTAAGGTCTAGATTAGTAAATCGACCCTTGATTTCAATAAACAGTTTAATATGGGAAACGAATATGGCAAATATATCTTTGTATGTCAAGTATTATATAAGAGAAGGGCATAGTCATAGTTAGGTTTGAATGACTTTAAGTTTTTGGCAAGTTTCATGAATTCCTATTGTGATCAGTAAATTCAGTGTAACTAGTACTTTTGTGTTTTGATTAAGTATAATTATTTCTAGGTTTTGATGAACTGAAAGTTTTAAGATTGTGCACAAAACCTGTAAAGATGATCCTATGAATAGTGCAGGCTGACCCAGGAGGCATTTTTTAACCTAGGCACTATGAGTGAATGTTCAGTGGTTTATTCACCAAAAATCATTGCATCATAACTGTTACAGATTTTCATACATTTTAGATGCAGATTGTTTCAGCAGCCTTGAGTTACTTTGGGTTCTTTTGCAGATGACCTTCTGTTTGATGATGAAATAATCACCAACGGTTTTCATTCCTGTGAAAGTGATGAGGATGATAGAGCCTCACATGCAAGCTCTAGTGACTGGACTCCAAGGCCACGGATAGGTATGGTTTCAGAGCTTTAGAGAATGTCTTCTTTGTGTATTTTTTAAACTCAACTAAAAATAAAGTTTTCCCTACACTTGGGGCGCCTGGATGGCTCAGTCATTAAGCGTCTGCCTTCAGCTCGGATCATGATCTCGGAGTCCTGAGATTGAGCCCCGCAGTGGCTTCCCGCTCAGCAGGGAGTCTGCTTCTCCCTCTCCCTGCTTGTGTGCGCTCTCTCTCTCAAATAAATAAATATTAAAAAAAAAAAGTTTTCTCTACACTTAAAACCTGGCGATAAGGTTCTTAGGTGCTTCCTGAGATTTAGTGTCAGCTTCTGTATCTAGGGAAAGTCTAGTGCTTTGTTCTGTTTTTGTTTTTAAACAGCTAAATAAGCCCATGGAAGCTGGCATCTGGTATTTCTCAGGTCCTTCTCACTCCTCCAGTTCTTTCACTTATACCCCCTCTGTGTGGAGTGCTTTTTCTCCAGTTAGAGTACCTTGATCTTTCTCGATTCAAATCTCTTCTTTTAAATTTTTTTTATTAATACTTATCACTTTTTTTAAGATTTTTATTTTATTTTTATTTGATTTTATTTTATTTGACAGAGAGAGAGAGAGAGATCACAAGTAGGCAGAGAGGCAGGCAGAGAGAGAGAGAGAGGAGGAAGCAGGCTCCTTGCTGAGCAAGGAGCTGGATGCGGGGTTCGATCCCAGGACCCTGAGATCATGACCTGAGCCGAAAGCAGAGGCTTTAACCCACTGAGCCACCCAGGCGCCCAATACTTATCACTTCTTAATAAGCTCTGTACCTGACTTTTTTGTTTTAGTTTATATAGAATATAAACTCCATGGGGGCAGGGATTTTTGACTGTGTGGTATAGCATTTTGTCCGTGTCTAGAAAAGTACCTGGTACACAGTTTGTGCGCAGTAGATGTTAAGCATGGGTAAAATGGGAAGGTATTTTGACATAGAGAACACTATCAGATTTTTATACCAAAATATAACATGACCATCTTGAAAAATGGTCTTTTTTTTTTTTTTAAGATTTTATTTATTTATTTGACACAGAGAGATCACAAGTAGGCAGAGAGGCAGGCAGAGAGAGAGGAGAGAGGAGGAAGCAGGCTCCCCGCTGAGCAGAGAGCCCGATGCGGGCCTCGATCCCAGGACCCTG
This sequence comes from Ailurus styani, assembly GCA_002007465.1. Taxonomy (NCBI): domain Eukaryota; kingdom Metazoa; phylum Chordata; class Mammalia; order Carnivora; family Ailuridae; genus Ailurus; species Ailurus styani. Next base: position 6,703,968 of record LNAC01000047.1, on the reverse strand, counting down.
AGATTATGACCTGAGCAGAGGCTTTAACCCACTGAGCCACCCAGGCGCCCAAAAATGGTCTTTTTTTTAATGTGCTGTCAGTCTTTCAAAAGTGCCTTGACTCTTTAAACAGTGGTGATTAGTTCCTCTTTAGTGTCTGTAATGTTCACTCTATTTTTGGTTTTCTCAAACTAGGAAACTGATCTAAGAAATTTCAGGGTAAAAATTATTAATATTCAAAGCATCAATATTGTGTCATTTTGGGATATTGGTTAAGATAGAATTGAAGAATACTACTGGAAAATTTTAAAGAGCTTGTAATTACCGATAGATTTCTCTGGGTTTTCAGGGCTGGTACCTTTCCTTTATTGATTTGTAGAACTCTTGTACATACTTCTGTTACTAATTACTGTGTATTCTTCTAGATCTTAGCCATAGACATTTAATTCTGGTAGTTTTTTTCTTTTTTTTTATTTTATTCAGTATTGTCCTAGAGGTTCTAGCCACTACAATAGACAAGAAAAATAAAACCAATCTGTATTAGAAAAGCAGATATAAAGCTGTTACTATTTGCAGTAGACAAGATCATCTAAGTAGAAATTTGATGGAAATGTCAAAAAAAAAAGCTACTAGAATTAAATGATAAGACCGGTTAGAGGATACATAATCATTATTTAAAACTCCAACTGTAGGGCGCCTGGGTGGCTCAGTGGGTTAAAGCCTCTGCCTTCAGCTCAGGTCATGATCTCAGGGTCCTGGGATCAAGGCCCGCATCGGGCTCTCTCTGCTCAGCGGGGAGCCTGCTTCCTCCTCTCTTGGCTTGCCTCTCTGCCTACTTGTGATCTCTCTCTGTGTCAAATAAATAAATAAAATCTTTAAAAAAAAAAAACAAACCTCCAACTGTATTTCTTTATATTAGCAACAATAAGAATTTGAAATTTAAAAGTTGGTATCATTGACCGTTCTGTCATATAATGACCATTTTCTCTTAAAATTAACTTTTTCTTTTAAAAAATCATTTAAAAAATCTATACTGTGCATAGATTGACTTCAAAGGGGCAAAGATGCATTGGAGATGATTGTAGTGATGGTATAAGATATGATTTTAGGTTAAATCAGGATGATAGTAGTAAAGAAATAGAGAAAAGGTAGTTTTTGTTTTTTAAAGATTTATTTATTTATTTGACAGAGAGAGATTACAAGTAGGCAGAGAGGCAGAGAGAGAGGAGGAAGCAGACTTCCCACTGAACAGGGAGCCCGATGTGGGCCTCCATCCCAGGATCCTGAGATCATGACCTGAGCCGAAGGCAGAGGCTTTAACCCACTAAGCCACCCAGGTGCCCCTCGATCTGTAATTTTTAATGTCTTCTTAATTTAGAAAATTATTTCAGGTTAAAAAAGAGTGTATCTTTGATAAAGAGGAGATGTAACTGAATTTGTAGAGTAACAGCAAAAGCTATTAAAGAATCTAAGATTTTTATCAAATGAAAATAGTGCTGTGATCAAGATTTACCATAGATGTATAGCCTTTACATTTGTGTTAAGATAATTTTATAGTACGTCTTTCAAAAGATTTCTTAAAAGTGTAAGTGGCAATACTTGTATATTGTCACTTCTAGGAATGAGACATGCCCCCATCTCTTAAGGAAGGGTGGTGAGGGTGGACTTAACAGCTCCAATAAAAATATAGGTTTGGTTTGGTTTTGTTGTTAAGAAAAAGAAAGGTAGTTAATTTGACATTTTTTAAAATTAATTCGACTCTTAAAATATACACCTAGTATTGGGCGCCTGGGTGGCTCAGTGGGTTAAAGCCGCTGCCTTCGGCTCAGGTCATGATCCCAGGGTCCTGGGATCGAGGCCCACATCGGGCTCTCTGCTCAGCAGGGAGCCTGCTTCCTCCTCTCTCCTCTCTCTGCCTACTTGTAATCTCTCTCTCTGTGTCAAGTGAATAAATAAAATCTTTAAAAAAAAAAAAATATACACCTAGTATTTTATAGATCGAGATAGCTCAACTTTTTTTTTTTTAATTTGTAATTTAACATCTTTCCTTGGCTTTTCTTCAAATGATGGTGCTCAAAATGATAAAAACAAACAAAAAAAACCATGAAAGAAATTGCGGGAGTAGAAGCAATTGCTTTGGAAACAGAAAATTAGAGCATGGAATTTGGCGTGCAGCTCTGGGTGTGCATTCTGGCTTTGTGACTTACTGGGTAATCTTGGGCAAACTATTTTACCCCTCACAGTGTCAGTTTCCTCATCTACTAAACATATTTCAAGGAAGACTTACGTGATTTAATAACTGACAGTTCCTGACATTAAATAAGTACTCAGTAAATGAAGGTAATTATTATCAGCAATTGAAAATTCTGATAGTCTTTTGACCCAGATCAGCTTAACATACTAAATTTTTGTCTTATGTGACAAAATATTTTATTGAAAGAGACAATAATAAATGATCTGAAGAGTGAATTTTGGTTTTATTCTTAGAAACAGGAGAAGAGTCTGGATTTCAGAGCTCTAAGAGCTGGCACATCTCTTGATTTGATCTCCTTAAATCTCATTGGGAGAGAGCACTAGCTCTAAAGAATGAAATACCTTTATGTTGCATTTTCTTACTTTGCAAGAAAACTTTAAATGTTGCTAATTCATTACTTTAGAAAATGAGATTTTGAATTACTTGGAGGTAGATTAGAGCTAATTCTTTTCCTTCTTGATGTAGGTCCATATACTTTTGTTCAGCAACATCTCATGATTGGCACAGATCCTCGAACAATTCTTAAAGATTTACTACCAGAAACAATTCCTCCACCTGAATTGGATGATATGACACTGTGGCAGATTGTTATTAATATCCTTTCAGAACCACCAAAAAGGAAAAAAAGAAAAGATATTAATACAATTGAAGATGCTGTGAAATTACTGCAAGAGTGCAAAAAAATAATAGTTCTCACTGGAGCTGGGGTATGTAAGATGTATAAAATACTAGTAAAAGAGGGATGCGGTGTGTGATTTTTCTTAGTCTTTTTTCAATTAAGAAACATTTTTTGTGTAGAAGAATTATCTTAACATGATGGGAATTTGTGTTTGGAAACTATTATATAAAAAGTGCTGCAGCATTTGTTAAATTGGTTCATTCCTTTAAAAACCTCTCCAACAACCGTAGAAAAGGTTTCTATTAACACAGTAAGTGGAGTTAAGGCAAGGTTTTTACTTACCATATTACACTACAGCTCCTAAAGGAGATGCAGGGAATACTGTTTGCATTGAAGTGTGTCAGGGTCTGATGGAAAAATTGGGTCTTTGTTCCATCTTTATGGGGAAACCAGGAACCTAATTGGTATTCACAAGTAAATAACAGCATTGGGAAGGCAACAGGTTCCACCTCCCCCTCCATTTTAATTTAAGGTGATACGATTGTGGTGGCTTGACATGTTGCATTAGCCCCAGTTTGGGTTCACACTTAACTAGCTACCTAAGGCTATTGTGTGTTGAGAACAGAGTAGGTTACATGTTAGTGACATAGGGCAACTGTTGGAGTAAAATTCAGTCTTGCTTTTTGCCATTTTGAGTTAAAGCAGAGTGCTATTTAATCATAAGTAATTATCAAGAATAGTTCTGCTTAGTTCCCAGATGTGATTGAGACAAGTTAGTTTTACTCAGAGGTTAGAGTGAAGTGAACTGATAAAATTGTGAAACAAAAAGTTAACTTCTGAAATTCCTATTTGAAATGTCAGTTAAGATTTAAAATATAGTATGATAGAATTTTTAAAGTACAGGAATTTAATATTCTTGAAATAGTAGAACCCTGACCAGAAAACAGTTTTATTTTTTCAAATACCTCACTGTGATAGAAAATCTTGCCTCCTTTGTAGTTAAAATAATTTGAAATGGTTTACTCTGTCCTCAAATTGCAGTTGCTTTAATTTGTTGGTTAAGTGTTTAAAGGTTTAAAATTGAGCCTAGAAAAAAAATGTTAGCCTGACTTAAAATTCCTTACCCCATTATGAATGGAAAATGTGGTGGATTTCATTATACTGTTTTTTTGTGTGTTTGTTTTATTTGAATTTGAAATTAGAGTAGGGCAGTATTTTTGTTCCCCAAAATAAATTTTAAAGTAAAATATTTTTCAAATCTTCCTTAATTATGTGATGAACTAGTAATTATAAACGTAGAGATAGAAGATTTAACTGTACAAATTATGCCATGCATATTTCAGGTTTCTGTTTCTTGTGGAATACCTGACTTCAGGTCAAGAGATGGTATTTATGCTCGCCTTGCAATAGACTTCCCAGACCTTCCAGATCCTCAAGCAATGTTTGATATTGAATATTTCAGAAAAGATCCAAGACCATTCTTCAAGTTTGCAAAGGTACTATGAAGTTTTCTAGTTCTTTGACCTTCTCTCATGAAATGTATTTTATTCACATTTAGGCTTCTTAAGTTTACCATTCATTATCTAGTAGGTTTACCATTCATTGTCTAGTCCTAGGACTGTGGTGTAGAGTAAGATCACTGAAATAGTCGTTTCAGTCAGACTTTTCTTCTTCCCAGAAGGGGGAACTACCATTTACTTTTCATTTTAGGATTGGGCTTATTTTTGAAGAGACTATTTCATATTCTTCAAGTTTGCATTTTAGTAATGGCCTTTACATTGTTCAGGCTATTTTAGAGGTTTCATTGATGAAAATAACATCACTGTTTTGATTTTTAATATTTTTTATGGGCCATAAAGATTGTAATCTCTGCTTTGGTATGTTTTATAGTAGCCAGAGTTTAACACATGAGGATGTGTCTCGAGAGTCTGTGTTTAGGGATGAAGATTCTTAGGTTGCATTTTAGTCAACTTTGCTTTATTTTGCTGTAGAGTCTCTAGGGCTGCACTGTCTAATTTGGAATCCTGTAGCTGTTGAGTACTTAAGTGTACTGAGATGTGATGTAAGTGTGGAAGACATACCAGATTTTGGAAATGTAGTACAGAAAAAATAGAAGATAATATATATTTACATATACTGATTATAAGTAGAAATAAAAATGCTTTTGATATTAGGTCAAACATGATAATTTCATACTTTCCATGTGTTTACTAGGAAATTTAAATTGTGTAATGGCTCACATATTTCTCTTGGGCAGCTCTCCTATAAAGTTTGAGATTAAATTATACCATGTTTGGGAAATTTTAGTCATTAGAAAACTTTAACTTTTTTATTCTATAGTTCAGTCTTATGGAAAGAAATTATAAAATTGTTATTGCTAAACTTCATTATATTTGATAAAGGGTCTTTTGTATTATTGACTAGTTTTTCATAAATCTAGAAATTAAATGAACCTGAATTTTAACTAAGAGTGCTACTTTCAAACTTTCAAGTACTACTTATATAACTCAGAAAAGCTCTAACATTCCACTGCTAGTGGTACTACTGCATGATTTTTGAAGAAATGAAATATCATTTCATTAAAGGTTTCCGAATTGGACTTAGACATTCACATTCTAATAGCTCTAGTTAACTGAAATCAACACTTAGAGGGCCAGCAAGTAACTAGAAATTATCTTTTTTTTTTTTTTTAAAGATTTTTATTTATTTATTTGACACAGAGAGAGAGATTGCAAGTAGGCAGANCACAGAGAGAGAGATTACAAGTAGGCAGAGAGGCAGGCAGAGAGACAGGGAGAGGAGGAAGCAGGCTCCCTGCTGAGCAGAGAGCCCGATGCGGGCCTCGATCCCAGGACGCTGAGATCATGACCTGAGCCGAAAGCAGAGGCTTTAACCCACTGAGCCACCCAGGCGCCCGTAACTAGAAATTATCTTATCTTTGATAATAAAAGTTGACTGACTGGTACATTTATATAATGCTCACTAGATTTTTTTTTTTTTTTTTTTTAAAGATTTTATTTATTTATTTCACAGAGGGAGAGAGATCACAAGGAGGCAGAGAGGCAGACAGAGAGAGAGAGGGGGAAGCAGGCTCCCTGCAGAGCAGAGAGCCCGATGCGGGCCTCGATCCCAGGACCCTGAGATCATGACCTGAGCCGAAAGCAGAGGCATTAACCCACTGAGCCACCCAGGCGCCCCTAATGCTCACTAGATTTTTGCTGTAAATTCTGTGTTTTGAGAAGAAACATGTTGCCCAAACTAACTTGTCAGCTTTTTTCCCTTAAGTATATATTAAATTGCTTAGTAAATTAGTAACCGGACACTTGGAAAAATGTGGTAACTGAGGATTGAAATAGCAAGGGCGATAAACTTCTGTTGTCTAATGTACAGATTGGGTACTCAGTTTGAGCTTAAACTAGCTTTGATATGTAAGAATCTGTAGAAGCTATTCAGAATTACTCTGCTAAGGACAAATTACAGGAATTTCAAAAAATGAACTTAACAGAAATCAAGACGATCCATAAGAGAAAATAAGTGAGTTATGGTAAAAATGGCACACTGTTAATGTGTTAAAATGTTTTTAATCACTTATGTACATCTTTCATACCACCTGGGAGAAGAAAAGTTTGGAGGGGCGGCATTTTTTTCTTCTGTAAAAGTTTTAAGAATTTATGTGTATTTTTTTAGTTAATAAAGTGAAAAAAAAATAAGTTTAGTCATTTATAAAGTGCATCTTTTTTCTTTTTCTTTTTTTAAAGATTTTATTTATTCATTTGACACAGAGAGAGATTACAAGTAGGCAGAGAGGCAGGCAGAGAGAGAGAGGAGAGAGGAGGAAGCAGGCTCCCTGCTGAGCAGAGAGCCCGATGCGGGATTATGACCTGAGCCGAAGGCAGCGGCTTTAACCCACTGAGCCACCCAGGCGCCCAAAGTGCATCCTTTTTCATTTTTGTTTATATAAGTTTAATTCTGTATGATTGCTTTGATTTTTCATTTAAGTTATGGTAAGAGCCAAATACATTAATCTTTATAACTGCTACTCATATAGAACTGTTACACTTTAATTTTTCATTTAAGTTATGGTAAGAGCCAAATACATTAATCTTTATAACTGCTACTCATATAGAATTGTTACACTTTAATTGTTACACTTTAATTTAACTGCCTAAATGAATGCTTTTAGTTGCTGAAGTAGCACTTAAAAATTGATAGTAATGGTAATAGACTGAGTTAATTTTGGTCTAAAAATGAATAGGAAAAAGCTTAAGGGAGAAATAAGGACAAAGAATGAAAGATCATACACAGAAATGAAAGGTGGGGAGGATATGTAAATATTACACAGTATTTTACTAGATTCTTTAAATATTACATAAATAAAATACTCATAAGCTAAAATTTTTTTATCAGTTCCTCTAACTGGCCAGAAAGTTCATAAAGATGGCTTATGATTTTAGTCTGTTATGACAAAGTGAATATATTTATTTTTTATTTTATTATTATTTTTTAAGATTTTATTTATTTATTTGACAGAGAGATTACAAGTAGGCAGAGAGGCAGGCAGAGAGAGAGGAGGAATCAGGCTCCCTGCTAAGCAGAGAGCCCGATGATGTGGGGCTCGATCCCAGGATCCTGAGATCATGACATGAGCCAAAGGCAGAGGCTTTAACCCACTGAGTCACCCGAGCACCCCAACAAAGTGAATTTAATATGATACCATGAAAAGATATTACTGGTGAAATTTAACCATTTTGGAAAGAAGGAATTTCTGCACGTGTATTGAGGCAACGATTGTATATAATTATTCAGAAGAAACAGATTTCATTTAGATCGAAATTCCAACTGACTCAGTAGAGAATTTTCTCAACCTATTGACGTTTTGGGGTGGATAATTCTTTGCTGTCAGAACTGTCCTATGCATTGTAGCTGTCTAGCAGCATCCCTGGCTTTCTCCCACTAAATGCTATTAATAACACTCTCACTCCCAGTCATGACAATCAGAAATGTCTCCAGACATTGCCAAATGTCCCCTGTAAAATTGCTCCCTGTTTGAGCACCACTGTGTTACAGTGTGCCTACCTGTGGGTATCTCTTTGAATTTTTGTATATAAGAACAGTCAAGCCCAACATTAAAGCAGTATAGCTGTGTTCTGAACCATTATCCTTGTGCATAGTAAGGGTTTGGATTGATAATGAGTTGTGGTCATGGTTTTCAGGAGTCTAAAATAATTTACTGATATTGTTAAAAATGAAGGGTTATATTAAGAGTCAAGGTGAAACCGAGGGTATATAAATAATTTTTTGTTGTTAAAAAAGACTGTGTTCAGAGGGTATAGATACTATCCCATATTGAATTCAGTGAATATCCTTTACCCTAAAGTGATTAAAAGTCAAAAAGTGGAGGGGGAAATATGAATTGAATTTTTAGGAACTTAATTCCAAACATCTTTATATATATTCAGTAAACGATCACTTTATCGGTAATGTGCATACTAGATTCTGTAGTTAGAAAGTTAAATTCTTTTTTTGTTTTGTTTTTGTTTTATTTTTAAGGTTTTATTAGAGAGAGAGAGACAGACAGAGAGGGAACACAAGCAGGGGGAATGGGAGAGGGAGAACCAGGCTTCCGCCTGAGCAGAGAGCCCAGTGTGGGGCTCCATCCCAGAACCCTGGGATCATGACCTGAGCCGAAGGCAGACGTTTAACAGACTGAGTCGCCCAGGTGCCCAGAAAGTTAAACTCTTATTTATTTATTTTTATTATTTGCCCCAGGGGTACAGGTCTGTGAATCATCAGGCTTACACCTTTCACAGCACTCACCATAGCACAAACCCTCCCCAATGTCCATAACCCATCCACCTTATCCCTGCCCTCCAACCCTGGAAAGTTAAACTCTTAAAACCAGCTCATCACTTAGCATCAAAACATGCAAGCCAAAAATAAAACAAAACAAAAAAACCACAGTCCCATTCATCTGAACACAATGTTAGTACCTATGTATATGTAGGTCACATATATATAAAGTTTTATACCTGAAGGTATTTTTTTGTTTTATTTAATGTATATTTTTTATTATACAAATGAGCTGTTTTGTCTATTGCTTTGGATTTGTAGTCTTTTGTATTTAATAAATTTTTCTTTCAGATATTTGAATACTTTATAATGGTCATAATGTTCATCCACTGGTGTACTGTAATTCCACAAGTGTACATTTCCGGTGTTTCCTACTTTTCTTTTTTTGTAAATAGTGTTGCTGTGATTGTCCTTCTTGGTATGTTGCCAGTGTTTTTAGGATAAATTCCTGAAAGTGCAATCGCTAAAGGTCATGATATGTTTTGTCTCATTGCTACGTGGAAAGATGGAATAAAATATATTCCTATCAGAAGTGTATTAGAAGGCTGATTTAGCATGCCCCTGCCCCCTACAAACCCAAAAACCCTCCACAGTACACCGTTGGTATTAAAATACTTTAAAAATAAAAATATCACATGCGCAGGAGCGTGTGTGTGTTGTGTATGTGGTTTAAAAAATTCTAACCGTACAAAACATGTTAGTTGGCTTCCCCCGTCAGTCTTCTCTACCTCCAGTCTCTTCAGAGTTTACTATGGTAAGATGTTTTCTTGGGTATCCTTCCAGGAAAAAAATGAGTAAACTTGTTTGTGTATATAGAAGACCGGCATTACTGTAAGTTTTCAATATTTTAAAAATAATTACCGACAGAATCACACACCCTTTACCTTGCTTTTTTTTTCTACTTAATATTCTTGGAAATAGTTCATAATGGCACTTAACAGGTATACATCATTTTTAAGAAAAGGCTGCATAGTATTATAGTTGTACCACAATATATTTAATCAGTCTCCTATTAATGGATATCTGGAGTTTTTAAGGCAATTAAAACTATCAGTTCAGTAGATAAAAGTCAGCATCTCATCATATTGGTATTTTGTTTTTGTTTATTAGTGTGGATGACTGCTTTTTACTCTTGGCCACATGTATATCTTTCAATTGCCTATTTGTTCTTAGCTGTTTTTTTCCACTGGGATGCTTTTCTTTCTCATACTGATTTGTGGAGACATCATGCATTCTTTTGAAGAGTGTTTTTAAATTAGATAGTGATTGAAATTCAAGCTTGAAGCAGTCCCTTGAGGATAAACCTAATACTGGTGCTTATTAGCCTAACAGAAATAGGAAACTTGATGTTAGGGGATCAAAAATTGAAAAGGCAGTATGCATAGTGATTAAGAACCACACGTTAGTGTCAGAACTGGATTTGAATGACAGCTCTGCTACATGCTCTTGTGACTTTTCGGTGTTATTTCTGCTTTAGTTTTTTCATCTGCAAAATGAGGATGTATAGGTTTACAATAGAGTCAGCAAACCTTTTCAGTAGGGCCAGACAGTAAATGTGATTTTCTTTGTGGACCATATAGGAATTCTGCCATATTTTGTTTACCTTTCCAACCGTTTACTTTTTTTTAATTTTTTTTTATTTTTGAGGATTTTATTTATTTGTGAGAGAGAGGGGCATGTGCACAAGCAGGGGGAGCATCAGGCAGAGGGAGAACCAGGCTTCTTGCTGAGCAAAGGCGCTCCATGCAGACTCAATTCTAGGACCTTGGGATCAGGACCTGAGCTAAAGGCAGATGCCTAACTAACTGAGCCACCCAGGCATCCCACCTTTCCAGTCTTTTAAGATGTAAAAACCCAGTCCTCAACCTGGTCTACAGCATTATAAATAAAGGGGTCCTGTTACGCCTGGTACATGCTAAAAGTTCATTAAGTGGTAGCTAATAGCTTAACTAATTGAAATTATCTTGTGCTTATTTCTGGATACATCTGTGTGGAAGCAATGCATTTCAAGCATTTGGTCCCAGTTCTGCTTCCATTCTAATGTGTGAGTACCTCTGTGGCAGTAACAGAATGACCTAGCTCACATGATTGTTTTCCTACTAGGACCTTAGGATGCTGAGATTTGAGATGGTCTGTCTTAGAACAGGGCTAGCTGTGTCACAGGTTTTTTTTGTTGTGGTTTTTTTTTTTTTTTAATTTTATTATTTGCCCCAGGGGTACAGGTCTGTGAATCATCAGGCTTACACCTTTCATAGCACTCACCAAAGCGCAAACCCTCCCCAATGTCCATAACCCATCCTGTCACAGTTCTAACATAGAAGATCTATCCATACTTTTGTGACTTTTTTTTTTTTTAAGATTTATATATTTGAGAAAGAGGAGAGCACAGGGAGTGGCAGAGGGAGAGGGAGAAGCTGACTCTCCACTGAGCAGAGAGCCCAGAACCCTAAGATCATGACCTGAGGTGAAGTCAGATGCTTAACTGACTTAGCCACCAAGGCATCCCAGTCTGTACTTTTATCTGAAAGTTTTATCCTCAGCCAATTGGTTTTTAGGAGACTTCATTGTTAAGAGCCTATCTTAGGAGTAGAGTCCATTAAAAGTTCTCCCACGGTAATTTTTTTTCCCATTATTTCAGATTATATCCTGTAGTTTGAACACAGTATTTAAATCTAATGATTCAGATAGTCCACTGTATATTCGAAAGAAAATAGAGTTAAGATTCAAATCACTTAGTTTCTAACATATAAAATGTAGCCTTATCCATTTTAAGCCTTTAAATTATAAAGCAAATTATTCGTAAGTTATCCCCAACTACAGAAATTGATTTTTAACTTTAAAGGCTAAACTACCCTGAACTCTCATGGATTGGACATGAAGGGAAACTGGAGTGTAGAACTGAATCTGATGTCCCATACATCTTTGTGCTTCTTACCTTCCTCTTTAAAAAGGGAATGGGGAGGGCACCTAGCTGGCTTAGTCAGTAGAGCATGAGTTCAAGTCACGTGTTGGGCATGGAGACTACTTAAAAAAGAAAGAAAGAAAGAAAATATATAAATAGAGGAATGGGGGATGGTATGACACAGAAAAGTTCATTCCAGAGTCTTGGTACTCTTGCTCCCCAAACCTGCTCTCAAGGTAGTCATTGTTCATGCTATGAGTTTGGCATGCTGTTCTCATGTTCCTTATTAGAACCTGTTTGTCTGTAGCCTAGCATATTGTAATATTTGTTGTAAAAATATATTTAAAAAAATAACTTTAATAGCCATTTCCAGAGAGCTTAGTAAATAATTATGATGATTAATCTTTAAATGTACTAGAACAAAGCATTCTGGGGAGGAAACAGCGGTCAGTATAGCATGTTGTAGTGGTTCAAAACATAATGTAGCTTTCGGTTTTCTATAAACATAGCTTTAATAAGCCCTCACTTGTTACTTCTTTATATATGCATTGTCTGTTTCTTAAAATGCAAAGTTGTCCGTGAAATTCATGATAAAAATTTGAATGTGAGGCAGAATTTGGGGGTTTTTGTATAACATTTTCAGTAAGATAGGAACATGTATATGGTGGTAGTTAGGAGATTCGCTTATTATTTTTGCCTAAAAGGTATCCCTGTAGAGAGTTTCTTAACATTTGAAATACTAAATAGGTTAAAAGTAGTCATCTGTAATCTTACTAAAGTTTTTTGTATAATATCAGGAGTTGAACGTTTCCCCGCCTCTGTTAATAGCTTGTTTGTATCCTTGACTTGATGTTTGTGTAAACGTATCTATATACATGTGCATATAATTTCTATTTTTGCTTAATAACCAAACAACAAAAACAAAACTCTACACACTGGTGACTAACTTGCTTTTTTTCACATGTCATTGGACCATTTTCCAGGTCTGTACATCTAGACCTCTCACATTCATTTTAAGGGCTGCATACTCCACTCTTATGGATGTACTATATTTCTACAACCGGTCCCCTACTGACAGACATACGGTTGTGTCTGATTTTTTGCTAGCATTGTAATAGGTTAGAGGCTGTAATGAATGGTAAGGAAGTAGGTAGTATTACTACTTTAAAGAAAAAAGTAGAGAAGAAACTTCCTTTGCCATAGTCACTTACTAAATGAAATTTAATAAAAACACTGTCAAAAGTTGAGAGGACCAAAATTGATACTTTTTCTCTGATCTTTTTGCCATGTGTATATCTGAATTCTTTGTTTTTAAAGAAGAAACAGCATTGAAGCATTATTTGGGGGGAAAAACACACACACAAAATCCAGCAACTCAGCATTCATGAGCAACTCTATACTATACCAGTATGTGCCTGTGCAGTGGAAGGAAAACAATTTTGGTAAGGAATTAAAACTTTAGCTTTAAACTTCCAACAGGTTGATATTTATAATGAATGATGAATAAACAACTTTTAATATTGTGTTGACAGTGCCTTTTAGTTTTTAAAAGAAGTCACCATATCTTTGATATCTTTAATTTCAACTTAAACTTCTCTTTTTCCTTTAAAAAAAAAAAAAACCTGAATTTGCAGCCAACAAAAAGTTAGATATATTCTCAGGTGTGTATTTCTTCTGACTTTGATTAAAATATCTATTAACATTTATTAGAGATGCTTCTGGGTTGACTTTTTCCTTCAAGGGGCAAGTTCACTAATTGCTGAGTTTTATACATATTACAGTAGCAATCCTTTTGTAGGTGTGTGTTGCAACCATCTAGATGCTTTGAGATGCTCATGTATTTTTTAATTTATTTATACATGGGGACTATCATTGGTAGTTTTTTGGTTAAACCTAAACATGACGTGTTATACAGATTTCTTTACTGTAATCATTTTTTGCCTTTTGCATTACATAGGAAATATATCCTGGACAGTTCCAACCATCTCTGTGTCACAAATTCATAGCCTTGTCAGATAAAGAAGGAAAACTACTTCGGAACTATACTCAGAACATAGATACACTGGAACAGGTTGCAGGAATCCAAAGGATAATTCAGTGTCATGGTTAGTAAACTTTCAGAATTGCTTTCTATTATTTAATTAGTTTTATAGGAAAAAATAGGATTAGAAAGTAGGCTGCCATCCAGAAATAGATTAAGCTTTTTTATTTAGTCATGTTATCTGATGAGCTGTAGATAAATTTTAAAAAGCAGAATGCAAAAAAACCCAGAATTATTGGCCTTGATTCTTAATTATACAAAATATCAAATTAATGTCCTATTGTGTTTCAAAAGGTGTAGCAGTTGTATTCCATTAAATTCTTCTAAATAATCTTCTTTGATTACAAAAGTAATATTGACATATAAGAAAAACATAACCTCTTTAGTTTATGAAACCAAAGGAACGGGTAGTTCAGGTGTATAGAATTTAGAAATTTAGAAGACTTTCAATCTAAAACAACAAGTAGGTGCAGACCATTTTCTTGTGTATCTAAACTGTTTTTTTGGGCACCTCGGTAGCTCAGTCGGTTAAGCGTCTGCTTTCAGCTCAGGTGGTGATCCCAGGATGCTGGCGTGGAGCCCTGCATCTGGGGCTCCCTGCTCAGCGGGGAGTCTGCTGCTCCCCCTGCTTGTGCTCTCTCCCTTTCTCTGTCAAATGGATGAATAAAGTCTTTAAAAAACAAAAAAACTTGTTTTTAATGTATAACAGTTATTTTAGCTAAGGTCACAGAGTTATAACCTTCCAACTCTGTAGAGTTTTAGCTCTGGAGGAATTGGTTTATTTTATTGAAAAGAGCATTAGGAAGTGTCACTATATCAGCATCTCAATAATTGAGGATTGGATTTTGTCTGTGTTTATTATATATAAGTATTTTAATTACTCATCCCTGAGATTCCCCTGTGGAATCTTAATTCTCTTTTCTGGGGTCAAACATTATAATCTTTGTGGTATGTTTAAAGAAATGGAAACATAATTTAGTAACGCATGTGTGTATTGGTTGTTTTTAGGATCTTTTGCAACAGCATCTTGCCTGATATGTAAATACAAAGTAGACTGTGAAGCTGTACGAGGAGATATTTTTAATCAGGTAATTTTTCACCCACATTTTAGGAATTGTGCATGTCTCTGATCTCTTTCTTCTTTTGTCTCTTTTTTTTCTGAAAGTATTGATATAGAAAGATCCAGGAAGATAATGTTACCATTGGGAATTCTGATGGAATAAATACACAAGAACCTTTTAATCTTTTAAGTTGAAAACACTGCTCTGTAATGTCTCTAAAATGATGATGATGTAATTGGCTTCTTAGTATCTAAGTTAAAATAAAAACCCAAGTCATACACGAGGTGTTGCTATATTAGAGTTTCTCTTACTTTCCCTTTTTAGTGTCTGTTGGATTTTGAATTTTAAATTAGTTCTTGGTAATCCTTTAAAACATTTAAAAAGCTACTGTAAAAGGTATTTCATGTATGATCACTGTCCTCCAAAAAACAAATATGGGAAAATAATGGCAGAGAATAAGAACCATCCAGATAGAAATTTTATGTGCTTAACTGCACATATAGTTAATCATACAAAATTATGAGTGGAGAATAGCATATTAAAATGGAATCATTGTCTTATATTTTTTGAAAGTATTAGTCATGTGTGTACATATTTACAGGTGGTTTTTCTTAATCTGCAGTGGACTCTTAAATATCAAATGTAGGTCTTCATGGATATTATAATAGCTACATACGTAGGTAATAACACCATTTTGTTTCATTGTATGTTGGTAAAGTCGTTGATAGCTGACATGCCACTGAGAGTTGTATCCAGTTTTCCCTACTATTCATAGCTTTTCTGATTTCTTTGATAATTTCTGCCCCCAAGGACTTAAACACATGGCTTATTTCATATGCTTCTACACTTCAGTTTGAAAATACTTCTTTTTATGTGGGAATTCTAATTCTTTTTAAGTTTTTAATTTTAATTTCAGTATAGTTAAAATACAGTATTTATATTAGTTTTGGGTATACAATATAGTGATTCAGCTTTGATAATTTTGAAATGCATTCCTGGGAAGTGTGTAAGTGTTGATTATTTTTAACTTGAGTGCTTTCCCTTTTCCTATCTCAACCAAAATCTGGAACATGTAGGTGGTTCCTCGTTGTCCTAGGTGCCCAGCTGATGAGCCACTTGCTATCATGAAACCAGAGATTGTCTTTTTTGGTGAAAATTTACCAGAGCAGTTCCATAGAGCCATGAAGTATGACAAAGATGAAGTTGATCTCCTCATTGTTATTGGGTCTTCCCTGAAAGTAAGACCAGTAGCACTAATTCCAAGTAAGTTGGTTGGTGATGAGTTTTAGAGAATATTTATGTATAGATTGCCATAGATTGTGGGTCTGTACAATTGACCCCAATGAACTTACTCTCTTTATGGTTAGGGTGGTGAAGAACCAAACTTTATTTCTTGGTGACGTTCATATTCGTGAAGATTGGTTAATCTGACATTTTGGTGTGGGGGTGTGGGGAAGGGAAAAACTAAAAGGGAAACAGCTATTTTAGTGGAATGTGTTTTTATTATGACAGGAGTTAGCTTCAGCTAATTTACATATACTTAGGAAACAGTCCTTAATCTATGTGTTTCTAATCTTAATTGATGATAGTTGATTGTTCAGATTTAGTTGATTTTTAGGTCCAGTAAGTTCAAATGTATAGCTAGGTATAAGTGTAATCTAGAAGTATAATATACTCATGTAAGAGAATTTGGGGGCTCAATATGATCAGTCTGTTTTTATGGTAATAACAGTCATGCCTTGGGGCACCGGAGTGGCTCAGTCAGTTGGGCGTCTGAGCTCGGGTCATAATGTCAGGGTCGTGTGGTCCTGTGCTGGGCATGGTGCTTTCTGGAGTGTCTCTCTCTCTCTCTCTCTCTCTCTCTCTCTCTCTCTCAAAAAAAAAAAAAAGTAACAGTCATGGCTTGTCATAATCATTGTATGTGGATCAACTTTACCCATAAGGGTGTTTGTGTGTATGAAAATGCTCAAATGTAATTTAAGTCCCTTTTACTCCCAGGAGTATTTAACATGTGCTCTCATATTATCTCTTTTCTCCCTCTAATGAGGAAGCAAGGGAAGATAGAGGGACTAAATTCAGTAGCATGAGGTGTGCCCTAAAAGGTGAGGGGAAAAAAGAGAAGAGAATATCAAACTTTTTTTTTAAGATTTTAAAAAATATTTGAGAGAGAGTGAATGCACGTGTGTGCGTGCTTGAGAGAGAACACAAGCCAGGGGGAGGGGCAGAGGGAGAAGCAGTCTCCTCAGGGGTCCCTGACTCAGGGCTCAATCCCAGGACCCTGGAATCATGACCTGAGCCAAAGGCAGATGTTTAACCAAGTGAGCCACCTAGATGCCCCCAAACTTTTTTTAAAGATTTTATTTATTTTAGAGTGCACCTGTGCAGGAGGAGGAACGGGGGAGGGAGATGGAAAAGAATCCCAACTCGACTCCGCACTGAATGTGGAGCCCGATATGGGCCAATCTCAGGACCCTGATATGACCTGAGCTGAAACCAAGAGGATGTTTAACTGACTAAGCAACCTGGCCGCCCCAAGAATATCAAACTCTTAATCAGAGAATTAAATTAGAATTCTACATCAGCAATCATATAGGCATGCCAGAGCAAACAGTTGGAAGAAACAGGAGTTCAACTCTGCAGTTCTGCATCTTTTTCCTATCTACGTGGCGGCTTTATCAGTTTCAATCTTCCGAAAATAGCTGTGGAATTCTTTGACAGTAGAATATAGGATAAAATTTAATGAATAACTTGCTTTATTTTTGAGTTATTTTTTCTCTTTAAAGGTAAGCAGGGACATTCTTAAAAGCTTTCTTTAGGGCAGTGTAATAGTGTGTTGCTGATACCCAGAGGTAATTTTTAAGAGATGTAAAACACAGGTATATAATGGTGGAAAATGAACTTGTATGAATTTCCACTCAATGTATCAGGAGCTATTTCAATAGAGTAACTATCACTGTGTGCCAGGAGCTCTTCTGTGCACTGACGAATTCTGACTACAACCTTGTGAGAAAGTAGTTATCCCCATTATATAAACAAGGAAATTGAGGTGCACAGTAGGAAAACCTGAAAGATTGCCCAGAGGTAATCAGGTGATGGGAAACAGGACCTGAAATTTTACAAAGATTCTTAACTGCTCATCTCTTTGATAGTATGATGAAATGTGATGACTTGGTCAAATAGTAGTGGCTGGTTTCTTTTTTCGGTATTGGGAGCATGTTAGATTTTTGCAGTGTTATTTGTTGTAGCTTTATTAGCTCCCTTCCCTTTTTCTAATGCATTTTGCATCTTATTTTTAGGTTCCATACCCCATGAAGTGCCTCAGATATTAATAAATAGAGAACCTTTGCCTCATCTGCATTTTGATGTAGAGCTTCTTGGAGACTGTGATGTCATAATAAATGAATTATGTCATAGGTTAGGTGGTGAATATGCCAAACTTTGCTGCAACCCGGTAAAGCTTTCAGAAATTACTGAAAAACCTCCACGAACACAAAAAGAGTTGGCTCATTTGTCAGAGTTGCCACCCACACCTCTTAATATTTCAGAAGACTCAAGTTCACCAGAAAGAACTTCACCACCAGATTCTTCAGTGATTGTTAAACTTTTAGACCAAGCAACTAAGAGTAATGTTGATGATCCTGGTGTGTCCGAATCAAATGATTGTATGGAAGAAAAATCACAGGAAGGACAGAATTCTACTAGGAACATTGAAAGTGTTACTGAACAGGTGGAAAGTCCAGATTTGAGGCATGTTGGCTCTAACACTGGGGGAAAAAATGAAAGAACTTCAGTTGCTGACACAGTGAGAAAGTGCTGGCCAGCTAGACTTGCAAAGGAGCAGATTAGCAAACGGCTTGATGGTAAGGAAATGCTGTTGGAGGTATAGTTATTTTACTGTTTTGAAGGTATAATTATTTTAACAAAATATTTGCAAGAAATAAGCAATTTTGGCAGGTTAGTTGATAGAGGGTAGCTTTATGTAGCCAAGTCTAACAGTTGTGTTTAGAGAAGCTGTAAAGTTGAGAATTTAACTTAGAAAAAGGTTAAACAGTGGTATCTTACAGTAGGGGAAAAATAGTATGTTTAAAGTGTCCTCTGTACCTTGTGTCCCTCCAGGGAATGAGAAGGTAAACACTGAATTGAGAAGAAAATTGGAAAATAAATTGTACTCTGCCATTGTCTGGTGAGCTTTAGCTGGTAGAACTGATGACTGAGATTTGGGTGGTTACCATAGGGCAGCTGCTTTATTTATATACATTATTTGACTTTAATCTCATGAGGTAGGAACTATTACTATTTCTCTGCTGTTGGTGGGGAAACTGAGGACCATGGAGGTTAAGGATCTTGTGCAAGGTAACAATTAGAACATGGAAGAGCCAGTTTGGATTCCATGTCTATCTTCAGAGCCTGTCCTCTGACTCACTCAGATCTAGAAAATATCTGACCCTTCTCCACAGAATATTAGGAATAGCATAGCATCTACCCAGTTTTTTGTTTTAATTGAAATACAGGGGACACGAAATTATAGTTTTAGGTCTATCGCAGTGATTATATACCTTAGGAAGTGCTTACCATGATTGAGTATAGTACTGTCACCATACAAAGTTATTACAATACTCCACCCTCCCTTCTCTGGCAACCACCAGTTCTGTTTTTATGAGTCTTGTTTTTTAGATTCTACATATAAGTGAAACTGTATGGTATTTGTTTTTGTCTTATTTTACTTTGCATGATACCCTCTAGGTCCTCTAGATCCATCTGTGTCACAAATGGCAAGATTTATTCTTTATGGCTGAGTAATATTCCAGTGTATATAACACATTTTCTTTATCCACTTACCTATTATTGATGGATATTTAGGTTGCTTCCATATCTTGACTACTGTAAATAAATACTGCAGTGAATATAGGGGTACATATGTCTTTTCAAATTAATGTTTGTGTGTTTTTAAAGGAAAATACCCAGAAGTAGAAATCCTGGATTTATTTATATTTATTTATTTTAAAGATTTTTATTTATTTATTTGAGATAGAGAGTAAGAGAGCATGAGCGGCAGAGGGAGAGGGAGAAGCAGGCTCCCCACAGAGCCAGGGAGCCTGACGCCGGACTTGATTCCAGAACCCTGGGATCATGACCTGAGCCGAAGGCAGAGGCAGACGCATGACTGACCCACCCAGGTGCCCCTCCTGGATTGATTGATTGATTTTAAAGATTTTATTTATTTTATTTATTTGACAGGGATCACAAGTAGGCAGAGAGGCAGGCAGAGAGAGAGGAGGAAGCAGGCTGAGCAGAGAGCCCGATGCGGGCCTCGATCCCAGGACCCTGAGATCATGACCTGAGCCAAAGGCAGAGGCTTTAACCCACTGAGCCACCCAGGCGCCCCTGGATTTATTTTTATTTCTAGTTCTCTATTTCTGACTTTCTAAGTACCCTCCGTACTGTTTTCTGTAGTGGCTGCACCAATTTACATTCCCACCAGCAGTTTATGAGGGTTCCTTTTTCTTCATATTTGTGCCAACAGTTGTTATTTCTTGTCTTTTTAATAATAGCCATTTTGACAGGTGTTAGGTGATATCACTGAGGTTTCAGTTTGTATTTCCCCGATGATTAAGTGATGTGTTTAGCATCTTCATGTGTCTGTTGGCCATCTGTATTATGTCTTTGGGAAAATGTCTGTTTGGGGCCTCTCTACCCATTTTTTTTTTTTTTAATTTTATTTTTAAGTAATCCCTTCACCCAGTGGGAGTCTCAGACTAATAGCCCCGAGATTAAGAGTCACATTCTCCATGGACTGAGCCAACCAGGTGCCCCTATTTAGCACCTCTACCCGTTTTTTAATTGGGTTGGGTGTTTGTGCTGTTGAGTTACAGGAGTTCTTTGTATAATCTGGATGTTAATCCTTTATGGGATACATCATTTGCTAAGTATCTTTTCCCAGTCAGTAGGTTGTCCTTTTATTCTGTTGGTTTCCTTCACGTGTAAAATTTTAGTTTGATATATGGGGTGCCCGGATGGCTCAGTGGGTTTAAAGCCTCTGCCTTCAGCTCAAAGGTCATGATCCTGGGGTCCTGGGATCGAGCCCCACATCGGGCTCTCTGCTCAGCAGGGAGCCTGCCTCCCCCTCCCCCTCTCCCTCTGCCTGCCTCTGCCTACTTGTGATCTGTCAAATAAATCAATCAAATAAATAAAAATTTAAAAAATTGATATAGCCCCAGTTTATTTTTAGATCTTTAATCCATTTTGTATTTATTTTTGTATGTTCGGTGGAAAGTGGTTCAGTTTCATTTCTGTGTGTAACTGTCTAGTTTTTCCTAACACCAATGATTTGAATAGACTGTCTTTTCCCCATGGCATATTCTTACCTTCTAGGTCATAGATTGACCATGTAAGTCTGGGTTTATTTTTGGGCTCTCTACTCTGTTCCATAGATTTGTGTCTTATTTTTGTGCTAAATCCATGCTGTTTTGATTACTTGTATAGCTTCATAGTATAGTTTGATATTGAAATAGAAATTGAAATAGATCCCCTCCAGTTTTGTTCTTTGTCTAGATTGCTTTGGCTATTCAAGGTCTTTGTGGTTCCATAAACATTTTAGGATTATTTGTTCCAGTTCTGTGAAAATGCTGTTGGTATTTTGATAGGAACTACATTGAACCCATAGACTGTTTTAGATAATGTGGACATTTTAATATTCCAATCCATGAATATAGTGGGTCTTTCACCTCCTTGGTTAAACTTATCTTAGGTCTTTCAGTCTTTGATGCAATTGTGAAAGTAGGATTACTTAATTTTTCTTCGTGCTACTTCACTATTAGTGCATAGAAACGCAAAAACATTTATCCTGTTTTGACACGTAAGAACTCTTGACCAAGTAGTAGGGTAAAAAATCCTAATTAAAGTAAAAAAATATATATTCTTAGACTAACAGTCCTATAACTTTAAAACATTAAGTCCCATTCCATTTACAGTATATTACTTGTTCTAATCATTACCATAAATGAATTTTAGTTCAATTGAATAAGCCTTTGCACCTTTTCCATACTAGGCACACTGTGTATTAAGTTCTGGATAGACACTGATCAATCTTTTGATGTTTGTATAGAATTATAAAAATAGTTGATTAAACAAAATAGGTGATAATAAGAAATGTAGATGCTACTTGGAGGGGATTAGGTTATATAGAAGGCTTTCCAAAAACCTAACTTCTGACTTTGGGCCTGCAAGTGTGGCAAGAGCCAGAAGTAGAAAAACTGCAATTTAGGGACACCTGGCTGACTCGGTAGAGCACGTGACTCTTGGTCTCAGGGTGGTGAGTTGAAGCCCCAAATTGGGCATCGAGTCTACTTAAAAAACTGTTTAGTCAGGCAAATACTGGTATCAACTATATACAAAGTCTCCCTACGTACTGGAAGATTTTTGCACTGGAGATTTCTTTTGAGTATCTTTTTGACAGATGAATCAAACCGAAAACTCTTTGCTGGCCCCAGGAAACAGATTAAGCCTGGAGCAGTCTTTAGATTTTTCTCTACCAATATAGGCCTGAAAGGGACAGGCTTTGGAATTAGACCTGAGTGGTCTCAGACCTACCTTGGGCAAAGTTATTTAAGCTGTTTCTTAATCTGAAATATGGGAATAAAATAATATATATTTCAGCATTGTGAGAATTTAAAAAGATAATCGATGTTAAAAAGAAAAGATAACAGTGTAAAATTGCCGCTGTTAAAAACAAATTTTACTGCACTAGTCTTAATTTATTTTTGTTTACCATGATTTCTTTTGGCGAGATCAAGGTTGAAAAGGAGAATATGGGAGCATATATGAGGCAAACTTTAAGTCTGTCTTGATGGTTCCCAAGAAGAGGCAAACACCAAACAGGTACAGGATTCTTGGGCTGAGAAATTGTAGGTTACTCTGTTCATTGGGGCTAACTAACTCAGAATGAAGCATTTTTTAGAAGCATGGACAAAAACTATTTTAGTAAAATGAACAACAGCCATGTGCTGGGACCTCTTATAAGAGATACTAAGAAGTAGCAGATGAGCTTTTCTCTTAGCAGCTAGAATACAGGTACTCCCTCTCCAATCATGGAAATTAATACGAGTAGCTTAGAAAGCTTAAGAATACTGTGTATTCTCCTCAAATAGAAGGAAATACATGGTTTTCATGCTGCAATTTGTGATCTACTAATGGAATGTGAAATCAGTTTTGTGGGTTAAGGTCACAGTTGGTATGCACACGTTAGGTTGTTTCAAAGTGAGAACCTCGTCATGATGGGGTATAAAGTTTGAAAGCCATTTTGAAGAGAAACCTAGATATGCCTGGCAGATGGTGTGTCACTTCAGAGCAACTATGTTAGTAAGTAGCCAGGCTTTTGTGAATCAGTCTGGGATATGGTGCAATAAATAATGACATTTATTATGTGTAGAAACAGACTTAAAAGCGTTGAAAGTTACTTGTTCTTATGAATTCAAGGGCAGAAAATTTATTTCATCATTAAAATTTCAAGTTCCCACCAAGGGGTGCTCTTAACCTGGAACCCATAGCTTAGGGGGGAGAGGGAATTGTCCTCACCATCATAGGTCACATCTTAAAACTATGAATGCAAATTTGGAAGGAGATTGGAAAAGAAAGGTTAATGTCCAAGGCTAGATCAGTGCTTCTCATACTTTGTGTAGGACTTCTGTAAAAATAGATGGATTCAGTAGGTGGGAGATGGGGCCTGAGAATCTAAACTTCTAGTAAACTCTCAGGTGATGCCATTGCCTGAAAACTACGCCTTTGAATAGGTAGGTGGTGGTGATGAAGCCATTATGGAATTAAAAGTACTTGAAAGGGCTCCTGGGTGGCTCAGTCGGTTAAGCGGCTGCGTTTGGCTCAGGTCATGGTCCCAGTGTCCTGGGATTGAGTCCTGCATTGGGCTCCCTGCTTGGCGGAGAGCCTGCTTCTCCCTCTCCTTCTGCCTGCCGCTCTGCCTACTTGTGCTATCTCTCTGTCAAATAAATAAATAAAATCTTTAAAAAAAGTATTTGAAAATAATGAAGGTGCTTTGAAGGCTATATCATGTGCTTTAGAGAAGTTCTATTCAGTGAACACAAGTTGAGTAATGTAGGCAGGCCTGGATATTTCATGTCATGAGTTCTGTTCAAAGGAGTTGGTTAAATAACTTTGAACATGGTTCTCTACATTTATTCATACTTAGTTGATAGAGTTGTGAAAATTACTTAATTTTCCAGATGAGGAAATTGAGGCATAGAGATTAAGTGCCCATAAGTTTGCCTCATATATGCTCCCACATTATCCTTTTCAACCTTTATCTCACCAACAGAAATCATTGTAAACAAGTATTTGGCAGAACTAAGATTTGCAGCTAGGAGTGAACACTTTGTTTTTATTTTATTTTATTTTATTTTTTTAATTTATTTATTTTGACAGAGCGAGAGAGATCACAAGTAGGCAGAGAGGCAGGCAGAGAGAGAGAGGAGGAAGCAGGCTCTCCGCCGAGCAGAGAGCCCGATATGGGCCTCGATCCCAGGACCCTGAGATCATGACCTGAGCCGAAGGCAGAGGCTTTAACCCACTGAGCCACCCAGGCGCCCGAACACTTTGTTTTTAAAGACCATAGTAATAGCCTCTAGTAATGATACTCAGGTAAAAGGCAGGCAGAGCTGGAATCTACAATCAGACCAGATTAGTCTTAGAAAACTGGGAATAACTTATTTCTCTTTGATTACTGTATTTCAGGTAACCAGTATCTGTTTGTACCACCAAATCGTTATATTTTTCATGGCGCTGAGGTATATTCGGACTCTGAAGATGACGTCTTATCCTCTAGTTCTTGTGGCAGTAACAGTGATAGTGGAACATGCCAGAGTCCAAGTTTAGAAGAACACTTGGAGGATGAAAGTGAGATTGAAGAATTTTACAATGGTTTGGAAGATGAAGCTGATGTTAATGACAGAGCTGGAGGAACTGGGTTTGGAATTGGAGGTGATCAGGAGGCAGTCAGTGAAGCTATATCCATGAAACAGGAAGCAGCAGACATTAACTATCCATCAAACAAATCATAATGTAATAATTGTCCAGGTACAGGAATTGTTCCACCAGCATTAGGAACTTTAGCATGTCAAAATGAATGTTTACTTGTGAATTCAACAAAGCAAGGAAACCAGAAAGGTGTAATATTTATAGACTGGTAAAATGGATTTTTTTTTCCCATGGGTAATTTTTAACTTCTTATTTCTGTACTTGTACACTCAACACTAACTTTTTTTAAAAGAAGGGTACTAAGTATCTTTAATCACCTGTTGGTCAGAACTTTTCTTTTAAAGGTTCATTTGTATGATACATCCATATGTATATATAATTTTGTTCTTGCCTAGTGAGTTTCAACATTTTAAAGTTTTCAAAAGCCATTGGAATGTTAAATTAATGTAAAGGGAACAGCTTATCTAGACCAAAGAATGGTATTTTCACACTTTTCTTTGTAACATTGAATGGTTTGAACTCCTTAAATGTCTGTTCTGCTAAACTTTTGATTCTTTATTAGCACAAGTACCTATTTTTAAACACTGGCATTTTCCAAAACTTGTGGCAGCTAACTTTTTAAAAATCTCATGACATGCAGTGTGTAGAAGGAAGTCAGCAATATGTGGGAGAGCACTCAGTTGTCTGCTTTTTAAAGTAAGACTTGGTGCTAAGAGTTAAAGGAATATTGTATGGTTGAAATGAAGACGGCTTTTGTACTTCCTGTGGACATGTAGTAATGTCTATATTGGCTCCTAAAACTAACTTGAAAAAAATAAATGCTTTGGAAATGTTTCAATTGCTTTAGAAACAATAGTGCCTGCCTGGGTACCCTTAGTTTCAACAATATTTGCCCTTGTTGTTTAAATACCTTTCACTGTAGTAGAGCTTGCAGCATCGATTCTTTCCCACAAGTATTAAACTGCCGAGATGTGAATATGCAACGCCTTTATGAATCTATAATAATGGTACTTCGTCTGGGGAGAGTGTAATATTTTGGACCGCTGCTTTTCTTTTCCATTAATGAGGAGAGCAACAGGCCCCTGATTACGGTTCCAAAGTACTGAGATGTTAATTATAACTCAGCCAGTAAGTACATGTCTCCTGTTGGGAGGATTTGGTGTAACAGACACCAAACTGCTAGCCTAGTATTACAGAGATGAACATGATGTAACTTGCAATAGCAGAATAGCTAATGAATGAAATTAGTTCTTCTAACACCTTTATTTAAAAGCTTAGCCTGCCTTAAAACTAGAGATCAAACTTTTTCAGCTGCAGAAGCTTCTTAGCCTTTCAAAAAAAAGTTCATACTTTATAAAATTGCACAGAGCAATTTATTTTCCAGACTTTTACCCCACATTACTCCCAAATTATAAAGTATTCCTGTGTTGCTTTAGTATTTATTACAATTTTTAAAAAGTGTTTGAAATATAGCTGTTCTTTAAATACCCAGCTAGGACCATTACTGCCAGAGAGAAAAATTTTATTGAAAGGCCACTTCCCTACCTAAAGATGTTTCAATCTGAATGATTTGGCTACACTAAAGAATGCAGTATATTTAGTTTTCCATTTGCATGATGTGTGTTTGTGCTATAGATGATATTTTAAATTGAAAAATTTGTTTTAAATTATTTTTACAGTGAAGACTGTTTTCAGCTCTTTTTATATTGTACATAGTCTTTTATGTAATCTACTGGCATATGTTTTGTAGACTGTTTAATGACTGGATATCTTCCTCCAACTTTTGAAATACAAAACCAGTGTTTTATACTTGTACACTGTTTTAAAGTCTATTAAAATTGTCATTTGACTTTTTTCTGTTAAACTACATTGTTCAAGGTATAAAATTTTAATCTTAAAGACTGCACAGCTTTGAGGGCCATAGTTAAGATGCTTTTTTTCTGACATTTCTTCGTTCAACTTCTAAACAGAATAACAAGCAAACACTGATACTGCTGGTTGTAGCAGTTGGTGCTTCACCCAAAGTTTCAAAACTAATAGTTCAATTCTAGGCCCAGGAATCTTTGTAAGCAAAAAGTGGGGGACACCCAAGGCAGAGCCTGAGGACTTGACATACAGAAGACCTGACATAGGCTCAGGACGTTGGTATTAGGAAGATAAGAGAATAGTGGAAAATACAGTGAACTCAAGGGTATATGTGCTATAAAAGCACAGTGCCTCAGAGATAACCCAAGTCTGTCTTAACACATCGGAAGGTGTGGACAAAAAATGACTGCAGACCACACTTGGTATGAACTTTTCAAGGCTGACCTACAAATCTCAGTCCATTCAAGAAGCCAGGAACATGCATTCTTGCCTTCCTCACCAGCAAACTTTTGAAGTGAATTTTAAAACAGTACTCTGCCCTGGTATGTCCTGTTTTCACTAGAAAAATTACCTGTAAAAATCTCATCCTCAGGTATTATAAAGAACAGTGACTTCATTTACTATATACACAAAATGGGAAGGTTGTTCATACCTTAAAAGGTGGTTGTCAGTTTAAGTAGTTAAGCTAAATACATGTTTTGAGAATAGCTAATTTTAAGCCTGTATTGAGTATGATTCCAAGTCTCCTTGGTTAATGGAGTATGTATTTCACTAGTGGTAATAATACCCTAATTAACAACACATATGGTTTAGTTAGCATTGCTTTTCGTGGTATCGAAAATAATGGTGTGCTTTCAATCAGTGGTGGTTTACATCATCCACCTATGAAGCAATTATTGGTAAGTTTCATTCAAAAGAAGTCTCAACTCCTAGACTTGTAACCTAGAAAGGCAGTGTGCGTATGCACACCACAACTTCTCAGAAATGGACAAAGTCTTAAGCCTTAAGCTAGGATGTTACCAGAAATACAGAGAAATGGTCTATATTAAATTGTCTGGGAAACTTTCTTTAAAAGAAAGTATAACCTGGGCATCACTCCTTAGAGATAACATTTAATTGGCATAAGGAGCCCCATGCATAGTATTAAAAAAAGTACCTCCAGGTGACTGAAAAGTTTAGCAAGGGTTGAGAAAGGAAATAAATAGGGGAGTTCCCTTTTGCATTTAAGGCTCCATTCCAGAGGGGACTGGCCTCACAGGGAACACAGACTTCATGAAACAAGGGGACTATTAATTTATCTCTAGAAGTGGTTCACCAATTAGCAAACACTGGCAAGACCAGGGGGCTATTAAGGGTGCCTGAGTGGCTCAGTTGGTCAAGAGACTGCCTTTGGCTCAGGTCATGATCTCGGTTCTAGGATGGAGTCAAGTTCTCGGCTCAGTGGGGAGTGTGTTTCTCCATTTCCCTCTGCAGCTCCCCTCTGCTTGTGCTGTCAAATACATAATTTTTTTTTTTTAAAGATTTTATTGAGAGGAGGAGAGGGGGGAAGATCAGAGAAGCAGACACGACACCCGCCCCCCCCCCCAGCAGGGAGCCCAATGCAGGACTCCATCCTGGGACTCCAGGATCATGACCTGAGGTGAAGGCAGGCACTCAACAGACTGAGCCACCCAGGCCCCCAAAATAAAATCTTANATGAATTCCTTAGTAAAGAAAACTACCATAAGGAGTATGGATGGCCAAAGTGCAAAAAAGGCTGGGGTGTAAGGACGTGGCTAACAGGAATATATGCCCTTGCTCTCAGCTCACCATACATACGCTCCTCCTCCAGAGGAAGACTGTGCTGTTACACTTTGAGGACTTTTTGTTAAACTAAATGCAGTAAAAACCAAGTGTAAGAAACTTTGTCTCTAGTTTTAAAAAACTACATTCTGGTTTTGTTGCATGCAATGTGTGTCTTGGTTCTACCACTTCGGTCAGTTTGAACAACGGCTATGGGTTAAAATCACTTGAACCAGACAGAAGCTACAAACACATAATTGCTCTTACTAGTAGATCTGTATGGAAGCCAAATATTTTCAAGTTCAGTCCACTCCATAATCACAGTCTTTGTAATTTAACGAACTCAGTATCTGCTTACTTTCTACACTAATCTATAAAGCTCAAGATATTTTTCTTCCTTTTTTAAAAAGTTTTTTTTTTTAAATAGGCTCCATACTCAGTATATAGCCCAACGCAGAGCTCAGACACGACCCTGAGAACCAAGACCTGAGCTGGTAACAAGTCAGATGCCTAACCAACTGACCCACCCAGGCGCCCCTCTATTTTTAAAAAAGCAAACAATCTGAAAAATCTTTAATGGTATTTTAACTTTCTACTATTAATGTCCTTGCTGTTAATGCTACTTACTGTA
Source organism: Ailurus styani (assembly GCA_002007465.1). Classification (NCBI taxonomy): domain Eukaryota; kingdom Metazoa; phylum Chordata; class Mammalia; order Carnivora; family Ailuridae; genus Ailurus; species Ailurus styani. The sequence goes on along the minus strand of LNAC01000047.1, from coordinate 6,674,996 downwards.
TGTCTGCAGCAACAAAAGGAGAAGAGTGTAGGACTTACCCAAATTAAGCCTTGTACTGTTGTGCTCCTAGATAAGATGTGCCCAGTCCTTGTTAAAATATTTGTTCAATGAAATTCATCTGTATTAATCCAAAGTGGCTGCTATTTCACAGATCAGCTACATAGCACAGAGGTTAGTTACTAAAGGGAAAAAAATCATCTGATACATACACACGGGTTTTCGATGTGAACAATCACTACCCTCGAGAAATAGATGCACAGGGAAACAATACAAAATGAATTTTCAGAGGGAGAGTACTACTTTGAGCTAATGTGAGAATATTGTTTAAGGGTTTCCATCTATATAAAAAGACCCCTATGGCTTACCAGTGGAAGTTTTTAAGTTAAACTGGAAAGTATAGGTCCACAATCCCTTCTCCAAAACCCTTGGGCTCATTTGCATTTTGGAATTATGAATATTAATGGATTTTTTAAAGCACCCCACAGGGGTCTGAGGCAGCACCTAAGATCAAACACACTAAAGCAAACCTATTAATATCACCACAGTAAAATGCACAAATAGTCCCATTTAATATCATAAATAATAGCCTCAACAATTCAAACCAAGTTTTGTAGCAAAATGAGATAACACAATTTTTTTTCAGAGTTGTTTTGGATTTTAGAATTATAATAGCTAAGAAAATTGGAGTCCTCTGTAGAACAGTTTTGTATGGCAATGGAAATAATCCAAAATCTAAAGACCTTCCCTGAGACAATGAGGAATTTTGAATCTTATATGAGAACCACTGAAAGGGTAAATATTAAACCAATAAATCTTTATTACTTAAACAGTTTTCACGGCATTTTAAAAAATAAATTTAAAAAATAAATATTTGCATTATAGCAGAAAGTCACATGTGTTGCATCAACTCACTGTTACAGTTAATCACAGGAGATAACTAAGCATCAGCACCATAAAAATTGTGTTAAGATTTGTTTCTAAAAATTCAAGGAAATAGTCTAAAGCGTTGAAAATTCTGACTAAATACCAACCTGCAGCATCAGTAGTTTTGGAAGCTATAAGCCAGTGGTTGGTTCTCATTGTAGCCAGTTTCTATTCCTGGCAGCTGTAGGACAAAGTTCTTCCAGTACTGAATATTAAGCTTTCTGATAGCCTCCCATTTATCAGTAGCATCTCCAGGTTCACAAAAGAACTACAAGTTATTTAGGTAATTCCTATCTGTAATTTAGATTTGCACAAGGATATTTATTCTAGTAAAAAAGCAAAGACTGTTACAACATGCTAATTTTTGCTTTTATAGATTCTCAGGATAAGATTTAATCATAATTGTTAATCTTTTTAGCTCAGTTCAATTACAACCATTGAAACTGTACTGGTATCAGAACATAACTATTTTATTACAAAACTTAACATTATTTACAAAATGAAAAAATAATCGAATGACTATTGCAGGCCAAAGATAAAGGTTTTCACTCAGTGATTGAAAATTAAGCAATTTCCATGCACTCACACACCAGATCATTTGTGTAATATGCAAACTCTTAAAATTCATGTTAGTAAAACTTCAATGTATTCACAATACTTGTATGTTTATTGGAAGATGGCAAAAAAAATCCATGGTTCTGTACAGTAAGTTTAATATTAACACAGTTTGTTCATTTTCCTTTAATATTTTTTGGCTTTCATGAATACTCATAGCATTGAACATTTTGCAAGTAAGAATTATAATAGTACCTCTGTCACCTTGCTGAATTCATCACCACAAGAAAAACACAAATAATTAGTTTAATGCTTTTGCAATAAACTGATTAGTTATTTCCAAAGTTATATTAAACTGAAGCCTTCATTATGATCAATTGCTTGAATCAGTTTAGAGCGTAGAGTTTCTTTATCTTTGTATTTTGGAAGATCCAGAAGATTAAAACAGGTATGAGAAACTGGGAGATACTCCTCGCCACCTCCTGTTGACTGGATGACTAGTTTTAGACTTTTCATACCAAGAATAGGAATGCGATCACTACCTGTCAAAAATACTACCAAGAAAAAAAAACATTCAGCCAATCACTTTTATCAAAACATAGAGCACCAAGTTATTTAGTACAGTCACCATGGCAAATCTTTAAATTATTAATGTTTACTCTAATGTGGAAGCCTATCTCCAAATTTATGGAAGCATGATTTTGAAGACATACTAATTATACATCCAGACTTTTTTTCTTTAAAAGTGTGATCTTAATGTTATTAGCACACATGAGATGCTTAATGAATATTTGGTGAACAAATGACTATCGTCCTTGACAAAACATATGAGAGCCATTCTTTTGGGAAGAGCCATTTAGTCTGTAGATCAAATACAAAATGCAGTTTTGATTATGATTTCTTTTTCAATCTTATATTTCTAACATTTTTGAATAAAAATTTATAATGGACAGCTAAAACTCAAATCACTTAAGAAAGACTTGTCATCCTTACAATACACAAATCCTCCAGGATTCTTATTTCATCTGTCAAAAAAAGATCGACAAAAATATTCTTGGCAACAGCAGGAATATCAAAGGGAGCGTCATTTCCTGATGAATGGATAAAGATGTGAGATACACACACACACACACACACACACACGCGCATGTGTGCGCGCGCGCAATGGAATATTATTTAGCCATCAAAAAGAATGAAATCTTGCGATTTGCAAAAGATGTGGATGGAGCTGGAGTGTATTATGCTAAGCGAAATAAGTCAGAGAAAGACAAATACCATATGATCCCACACATATGTGGAATTTAAGAAAGAAAACAAATGAACATATGGGACGGGGGGAAAGAAAAGAAAAAAAAGGAGACAGGGAAACAAGCCAAAAGTGAGTCTAAATTATAGAGAACAAACTGAAGGTTGGAAGGGAGGTGGGTGGGGGATGGGCTAGATGGGTGAGGGGTATGAAGGAGGACACTTGTTATGATGAGCACTGGATGCTGTATTTAACTGACGAATCATTGAATGCTATGCCAGAAACCAATATTGCGCTGTATGTTAACAAAATTTAAGTTAAAACAAACAAACAAACACAAACATAGGGAGTGTCATTTCAATGAGAATATACATTTAACAGATGAAAGACACAGTAATTAAGTTATAAATGAGTACAAAGTCCTACAAAAGTTCTATTTCCTACAGAAATTCCCAAAGTTTTGATGAAGAAGCCCCCCCCCCAAAAAAAGGAAGACTGAACAAGGGAAAAAACCTATCCTCCAGAAATCTTTTTAGAAATTCTAAAAGGAATTACAACCCTCATTGATTGTAATCAGTGTTAGAGTTTGTTTTCATTTGAAAGAACCAATTCTATTTGAGGCAAATTGAATGTAGCTTTCAAAATAAGAATGCAGATAAAAAATTTACTCTAATTGAAAATTAAAAACAGTACCTTGGAATAATACTGTAAGGAAAAAACCTTATCTAACAAAGTGATCAATTAATCTATGAAAATAAGTTTAATAGTTAATTCCACTTCCCATAAAACATAGGACTAGTTAGAAATACTTACAGAGAAATTGTTTTTTCTTTTCCAGTGGTAATTCATGAAATACTTCCCAAAAAATTTTTATCGTTGGATGTTCTGCCCAATACTCCCCTTTGTATTCTGTATTCTAAAAACAACATAATCTTTCATTAATATTAAGTGATGCTAGTTCTGTCTTGAATCTGACAAATTTTCTCTGGTGGTCAATTTCCACAATGGCTCCTAATGATCTCTGCCTCCTATTGCTCCCATAGTGTACAGGCCTGACTCTGTAATCATTAGAATACGGCAGGTATGAGAAATACACGACACCTGAGGCTAACTCATAACAAACTCTGGGGCTTCAACCTCTCTGATCATTCACTTTGGGGAGAGCCAGGTGCCATTTCAAGAAGACACTCAAAGAACCCTATAGTGAGACCCTCACCCTCTTTGGGAGACACTTTTAAGCTTTTAGCCAACAGTCTGGTGAGTGAGCAATCCTGGAAGTGAATCCATCCCATCCTTAATGAAGTCTTCAGATGACTAAAGCACCAATCAGTGTCTTGACTGCAATCTCATGAGAGACCCCTAAATTAAAACCACCCAGCTAAAGCCATCCTGAAATCCTTACCCACAGAAAGTGGGAAAATAAATGTTCACTGTTAATTTTAAGCCACTAAATTTTGGGCTTCCTTTGGGTAATCTGCAGCAATGGAGCTAGTGTACTTCTCTTTAAAAAAAAATACCAGCACTAAAAAAAGGTGAGGAGAGAGGGAGAGTAAATCTTATCCTGTAAAGTGTTCTTTAAAATCTAGTCACAGTTGGCCTTAAATTTTAGTTCTCAGAAGAACCTTCCAGCATCAGGGCCGTTGGACAAACTGTTCTCTCAGCCTATAGCCATATCCTCCTCCTTCCTTTGTTCATCAGGCTAATTTCTATTCATACTTTAGGATTCAAGACTAAATGTTACCAAATTCAATTCACTGATTCATTCAACAGATACACAGAGAGTTTTACTCAAAATTTGGAGCCCTGAGGAAGCCGCAGTGAACAAAGTCCTTACTTACCTTGTAGAGACTACCATCTACTAAGATGCTTTCCCAGATTTGTGTAGCCTAGATTAAGATCCTCTTTACACACTATTCACTGAACACTCTTTCTTTGTATTCATCAGAGTTAAATTATTTAATGTCTGCCTTCCTAATTACAGGGCAAAGACCATGTTTCAATCTTATCTACTGATGTCTCCCTAATCTCTTGCACAGTAGTAGGTACCCATAGGGGCTCAATAAGTATTTGCTAACGGGCTGCTTAAAATTTTGGGCTCTACTTGTAGCCATGATTATCTCAATGACTGATCCCTTGAAATCTACAAAATAGTTGCTATTTGTAAACAGCTTTGGAGAAAATGGCTGAAATTCTAGCTATCGATTAACGAATTAATGAGTATGAATTATAGTCTGTGAGCATGTTAGTGGGGATGAAAGGAGGATGGCTAAAGTTTTTTCTTTTTTCCTTTTTAAAAAAACCTGTAAATAGTTCTGGGGAAATGTGTACACAGTCCTGATGAAAGAAAGAGCATTTAAAAGTCACAAATTGGGGGCGCCTGGGTGGCTCAGTGGGTTAAAGCCTCTGCTTTCGGCTCAGGTCATGATCTCAGCGTCCTGGGATCGAGGCCCGCATCGGGCTCTCTGCTCGGCAGGGAGCCTGCTTCCTCCTCTCCTCATCTCTCTGCCTGCCTCTCTGCCTGCTTGTGATCTCTCTCTGTGTGTCAAATAAATAAATAAAATCTTTAAAAAAAAAAAAGTCACAAATTGGGGCGCCTGGGTGGCTCAGTGGGTTAAAGCCTCTGCCTTCAGCTCAGGTCATGCTTTCAGGGTCCTGGGATCGAGCCCCACATCAGGCTCTCTGCTCAGCAGGGAGCCTGCTTCCCCCTCTCTCTCTGCCTGCCTCTCTGCCTACTTGTGATCTCTCTGTCAAATAAATAAATAAAATCTTAAAAAATAAAAGTCACAAATCATAATCACTGAAATTATAATGAATCACATATACAATGGAAGAAACCAAAGTATACTAAGTACACTAAAATATACTAAACCACCATCTTAGAAATGAATATTTCTATCAACTGTATCTTCAGGCAAGGTTTTAAGTATTTACCGACTGCTCTTCTGGGCTCTGGGAATACAGCAGTGAACAAAGAGACAAAAATCCTGCCTTCACGGTGCTTACATTGTGTGTGGAGGGAGCAACAGACAGTGAAGACAATAAAGTAAAATTTATGTTAAGCCAAATTCTAAGAGAAAATAAAGCAGGGAAGGCAGACTGGGTACGAGCGTGGGTGTGTGTGTATATGCATGCTCAATTTTAGATGTTAGCCAGTAAAGGTCTCTAGAAGGTATAGAGACATAAGAGGAAGTAAGGGCAAGAACCCTTTCGGAATTATCAAGGTGATAAGAGTTCCAAGCATAGGGAATAGCAAATAGGAAAGGCCCCAGGACTGGCTCAGCAAAGAAGCCGTTAAGGCTGAAGTAGTGTAAGTGAGAAAAAGAATGATAGGAGAGGAGGCAAAAAGGACAAATTGTGTAGGATGTAAAGTGTGATAAGAAGCCACTGTATCATTTTAATTTCAGTGTGACTGGAGGTGGAATCCATTTCCACTGGGGTCTCCTTAAAGTCAGCACAGCTTTCTTCTCTTTAGCAGATCAATTTAACCAAAAAAGAAATCTTCAGTCTCCTTCCTGGAGGATTTAAGCTTGCCTATCAGCTTTCCGCAGTTCTTCCTGGTTTCCCAGATTCTGTGGCTCTCCCTACAGTTGTCTTGCTGTGTGAGAGAGAACCTGAGGAGTCTAACAATCCCTTAAATTAGCTCTGAACTAATTCTACTGCTTTTAGCCTAACCATTCATCCTGCCACGACAGTCACATGATGTACCAATTTCTGAGCCTTTTAGAAATTCTAGGTGTGAAATGGGTTGCCTCTTAAAAACCCTGTCCCTCAGGAGGCTTAGAATTGAATTTTCTTTGCTCTAGTAACTCCTCAACTCATCCATCCCTGTATTTTCTGTCTTCAAAAACTATTTTTTTCCCTTGTTCACGGTATTTTTATATTTTCTCTGTGTATTCCTATTTTTATTCCTTTATTGTCATTCCAGTGAGATTCTGGAAAGGAGCAGGGAAAGTATGCTTCTAGTATGTTTAACTAGAAGTCCTAATTATTTTTAAATTAAAAAATGTATTCCCTAAATTATTACACAGTAAAACTGGCCTTTTCTGATGTGTGTATAGTTCTGTGAGTTTCAAGCACATGTAACAACTTGTGTACCTACCACTACAATCAGGATACTGAACACTTCCATCACCCCAAAGAACTCTCCTGTGCTACCCTCTCCCATCACATACTCCCCCCACCCCTAAGCCCAGTTCACCATATTTGTCTTTTCAAAAATGTCATATACATGGAATTATACAGTATATAACCCTTCTTCACGCTGCATATGGACTCTGAGTCATCCCAGGGGTCACATGTATCAGGAATGTATCCCTTTTTATTGCTCAGTAGTATTCTACTGTATGGATGGATATACCCTAGGTTGGTTTATCCATTCGCCCACTGAAGGACATCTGGGTTATTTCCAGTTTTTGACATGTTTGCAGATTTTTAAAAACACAATTTAAAAAATTGTGGCAAAATACCTATAAACAAAGTTTACCATCTTAACTCTTTTTAAGTGTACAGTTTGGTGGCATTAAGTACATTCACGCTGTTATGCAACCATCACTACCGTCATCTCCAGAACTCTTCATTTGGCTAAACCGAAACTCCGTACCCATACTCCCTTGTTTATAGATTTCAGTGTGAACATAACTTAATACCTTAGAGTGGAACTGCTAGCTTATGTAGTAAATGCATTTTTTTTAAAGATTTTATTTATTTTATTTGACACAGAGAGAGATTACAAGTAGGCAGAGAGGCAGACAGAGAGACAGAGAGAGGAGGAAGCAGGCTCCCTGCTGAGCAGAGAGCCCGATGCGGGCCTCGATCCCAGGACGCTGAGATCATGACCTGAGCCGAAAGCAGAGGCTTTAACCCACTGAGCCACCCAGGCGCCCAGTAAATGCATATTTAACTTTATAAGAAAACGTCAAACTGTTTCCAAAGTGGCCATACCATTTGTATTCCTACCAGCAATGTATGAAAGTTCCCAATGCTTTGTATCCTTGTTAGACTTACTGTATTTTGTAATGTTAGCTAACTTGACACGTGCTATTATGTAACAAACTTTTTTAGATTATTTGAGAGAGTGAGAGAGAGAGAAAGAGAACAGGAGCAGGGGCAGAGGGAGAGGGGGGTGGGAGAAGCAGGTTCCTCTGCTCAGTAGGGAGCCCGACACAGGGATCAATCCCAGGACCCTGGAATCACAGCCCGAGCCAAAGGCAGATACCTAACCAACTGAGCCACCCAGCTGCCCCTGTATCAAACTCTTACTGCAGGAATTATATCAGAGGTTTTCTAGATTACAAAGATGAAGAACTTATTTCTGTGTGTGTGCTGAATTTTTTTAAAATTAACATACAATGTATTATTTGCTTCAGGGGTACAGAACAAAGATGGAAAACTTGTAAGTCAAACTTGCATACATCTTTCTCAAAGCTGATCTAACCTAGCACTTTTTATTCAATGTTTATCTGTAGAAATACCTGAGAATTCTTTGTACAGAGAGGGAAAAGAAAAAAGTTGTTTAAAAATTCCCAATCCTGGGGTGCCTGGGTGGCTCAGTTGTTAAGCATCTGCCTTCGGCTCAGGTCATGATCTCAGGGTCCTGGGATCAAGCCCTGCATCGGGCTCCCTGCTCTGCAGGAGAGCCTGCTTTTCCCTCTCCCACTCCCCCTGCTGGTGTTCCCTCTCTCGCTGTATTGCTCTCTGTCAAATAAATAAAATCTTAAAAAAAAAAAAAATTCCCAAACTTCTTCCTAAAGATCCCTTTATTGGCTAAGGCATGAGTGATGAAGATCATGAATATTATTTACTCTCTGCTAAAAAATTTAACATTGAGAGTAATCAGAAAAAAAAGAAACGATGATCTTAAGCAATGTGAGTGCTTTTCATAATGGTTTTCCTATGATTGGGCAGAATGAAAACTCAGTTTTAGCTGGGACTTCTATCTGACCTCTGTCATAAATAACATTTTTCCATACGAAAACTGTGACTACCACAAATACAAAAATGCTTTCTAATTCATTTACAACTAAAATTCATTCTTGTGGAGTAAGAAGGTTTAAAAAAACAGTGTTTTGGTGGGCGCCTGGGTGGCTCAGTGGGTTAAAGCCGCTGCCTTCGGCTCAGGTCATGATCCCAGGGTCCTGGGATCGAGGCCCATATCGGGCTCTCTGCTCAGCGGGGAGCCTGCTTCCTCCTCTCTCCTCTCTCTCTGCCTGCCTCTCTGCCTACTTGTAATCTCTCTGTGTCAAATGAATAAATAAAATCTTTAAAAAAACAAAAAAAAAACAAAAAAAAAACAGTGTTTTGGGACGCCTGGTGGCTCAGTTGGTTAAGCAGCTGCCTTGGCTCAGGTCATGATCCCAGGCTCCTGGGATCAAGTCCCATATCGGGCTCCTTGCTCGGCAGGGAGCCTGCTTCTCCCTCTGTCTCTGCTGCCACTCTGCCTGCTTGTGCTCTCTCTCTGACAAATAAATAAATAAAATCTTAAAACAAAACAAGACAAAAACAAAAACCAGTGTTTTCCTGTAAATAGGACAGTAATAGTGTAAAATGGAAAACAGTGAGAGGGCAATTTTTCCATCAATAAACCATGTTTTCCTTTTGCCTTTCAATTAAAACAATTTCATAGATTTGTTTTCCCCTACCTTTTCCAGTTCCTTCCAATCATAATTTGTATTTCCAATAACCATTGCTTGTAATTCATTTGGCTGGAAGAGTTGAAGGACCTTTCCTCCACAGACCTTATGAAAGCCCGCATGAAAAGCATCAAACAAGGAAGCCACTGATTTATTGAATATGTAATCCACATAAGCATCAACAAACTCCTGCCTAGAAATGAAAAGGCACACATGGCACAGAATATAAAAATCTTTTTTTATGGAGAATAGATATGTAGTCTCATTAAAAGTTTGAGTGCTCCTATACTATTCGTTACTTATCTTTAAACTGAGAAAGTATGACTAGGATTCTAAGGGGACAAAGTCTTTACAGAGAAGTTTATTATTCTTTCTACACAAAAACCCAGTATTATCTAGGAGGCATGTAGACTTAATCAATCTATCATTCATAGCCTAATGTAAATGAGGCTATTCCGAGGTGAAACGTCATTTCCTAATGGGAAGAATGATGACACAAATATCTATCAAAATAATTTTTCAATACTCACAAACTACTGAGATTTATATGCACCACTCCACATGTATCCCTAAAAAGAGTCATCTGTTAAAATTATCAGGTGATAAAAAAAATGAGACCTTTGGGATTCAGACTATTAGACAAACAACAGTCTGTTTTTCCTTGGGTTTCAAGGAATCTGAAAACAAAATTTATTCTGTTTTTATTTTTTTTAAGTACGCTCTATGCCTAATGTGGGTCTTGAACTCATGACCCAGAGATTAAGAGTCACATGCTCTACTGACTAGGCAAGCCAGGTGTCCCAACAAAATTTATTTTAAAAACTAAATACCAAAAGGGTTATTAACTACACTTCTAGGATAATTAAAGACTACAAGTACAGTTTTCTTTTCAAAAGTATGTGCATATACATGTATGTACCCATACACACATAAACACTTCTGATGCTTTTTCTGCCTGTTATGATAGAAAAGGAAACTAAAAAAACAAACAAAAAAAAGCCCCCTTTACCTAGTAGTTAGCCCAATAGTTTATTCAATTTCTTCTGTTAGCCACAAATATTTTATGCAGCTATCCAGTCAAACAAATAATGAGAAGGGGTACCAGAGGATTTCAACATTTTATACTCCTGTCTTCCAAATTAAAAAGGATAATTCTACAAATGGAAATACTAGCAAATTCAATTATCTACAGGTAATCTTCTTAGCAAATTATAAAATAATTCCAAAGTGAATTTACAAAGAGGAAAAAAAAAGGTTAAAGGAGGCCATTGTAATATAAAAGTAGGTGGGCCTAAGGAAATATCAATAGCATATACTATTAGGCTCTGATGAAAAGCAGCAGGTAATTTTGTAATGCATAGTTTTATAATTCAGCTAGTTGGAAAGTAAAAGTTATCTTACTAGTTAAGTACCTTAAACACAAAAGGCTCAATTATTTTATGTGCTAACATTTTTATCTTCAACACTTTCATTATCTAACAAGGATTGGTAATACAAAGATAAAAATTCCTTAAATTGTTTCTAAACTAGATAAAAAAACTAGAAGAGTCTTTAAAAGCAGGAAAAAAACTTTCTAAATCAGTTTTTCAAAACCAACATTTTTTTAAAAGGAATGGTTAGAAAAACCTAAATTTTTTCACATTTTAAAAACAGCTTTATTTTTATCAAAGTAAAACATATGCACAGTTTAAAATATCAAATAGTAATACTCCTAACAGCCAACATTTACTGAGCACATACAGTGCTAGGTATTATTCCAGGCATCTTAGAATTATTGCCTCATTTAATCCTCAAAATAGCCTCATGAAATAGGTACAATTTAACATCCCATTTTACAGAAAAGGAGACTGAGGCATGGAGACATTCCTACAGTTACACAGCTTCAAAGTAGCAGAACCAAGATTATAACCATTTGAACAAAGTCCCTGGAAACAGCCAATAAGCTAGCTCTGTCTAAGGAATTGAAACACAGTAGAAAACGAAGCAGTTCTGCCTTGCACTTTTAGAAATTCCAGATATTCAAAGGCAAATTCTTAACTTTTTGTTATTCCTCCTGATATTTACCTTCAAACTTCAACAACCTAATTATATTGTTATTCCTTAATTTTCAATTTAAAATATAATCTAATGAGCTGATTATCTACTGTGGAAGGTGAGGATTTACCTTTAATTGCCCCATTCTCACTTTGTCTCCCCAAAAGCTCCCATTATAACAATTTTGATTCACTATTCACTAAAGTTAATATTTTTATGATTATAAATATTATTCAGGATTAAGCTAGAATATTTTATGGTTACCTGCCTTTTCTTAAAAAGAACTTCTGCTTCCCTAATTTGCTACTTCATCCCTAACTTCAACATAAATGTCAACCTCCTTCAGACTCACTCAACTCTAGGGAGCATCACATAAGGGAGCAGCAGCTGTATTTTTCTCCGGGAGCCTTCCATCCTCTTGATTTCATCCACTTTGACTGCTCTTCCTAAACCTACACACTGCTGTTCCTGCAGAAGCAATCTTCTTTGCTTCTCTCATATATATATATATTTTTTGGATGTGTCTTTCTCTTTCTTGGTTTAATTCCTTGTTTGGTAGAACACATTCCCCTGTAACTTCCTGAGAAAACAGCACTGGAAGTAGGCATCTCTGAGACTATGGATGCATGAAGATGTTTTAATATGCACTCACATATACTTGATATAGAATTCGAAGTTAAAAACTAATTTTTTCCCAGGATTTTGATCTCCTAGCTTCAGTGTCATTCTTTAGACGTTTGATGTTATTCTGATTCTTAATTCTTTATATTTGGCATGCCTTCTTTTTTTTTCTTCCCTGGAAGGTTTTAGGATCCTTTCTTCCCCTGGCATTTTGAGATTCTATTTTGCCTTGGTATGTCTTTTTTTATTTTCCCCACTTTCAATGCTTTCAATTTTAAAGGCATTTTTTTAAGGCATGTCATTCAATTCTGCAAGTTTTTTTGGTACCATTTCTTCAACAAATTTCTTACACAGTGATTTTTTTTCAATTTTAAATTGAATTTTTGATTTTTAAAAGTGAATAATTTTTAATCCATATAGGTAAGAATACTGATTTTAGTTTCTTTTGAAGTTTTGTTCTTCATCCTACATTGCTTCTCCTTCCTTGGCATTCTTTTCAACTGTTTTGGTTTTTCCTTAAAGGGCTATCAATCTTTGGCTATCCATTCATATTTAAAAGGGAGGCAGTTTATCCAAAGAATCCTCCAATATACAGTGCCAAGGGACGGGGGGAGTGTAAACTCAATCTACTTGTTTTCAGTTCTGCACCCTCCGCCACTGGCTGTGCCTGACTGTACTCAAATCCAAAGTCATCTCCCCTTCCACCCCCCAGTCCCTTTAGTTCATCTCCCCAGAAGATAAATTTCCCACCATCCGCCCAGGCTGAAAAGGGGAAGTTGCCAGGCTATTGTGCTAATTAAAACGGGTTTCTAACTGTTTTTTATAACAGCAATCTTTCTGTTTCCAGCATTCTCCTAAACTCCATATACTTCTAACATTTTTTATTCTCAATGCCCAAGACTTTGTCCGGCAATAAAAACTGGCTGTCTTCTTGGCTCCTCCCAGTCCATCTTATGTTGCAGCTTTCTGCAGTTGGCTGAAGTTCGTTACCCCTGTTTTCTAGATTTCAAAAATGAGTTTGCTGCTGTCCCCCTCCCTTCTCTTTGTTTTGCTTGTTTACGATCTTCTTATCCCAAACTCTAGTAATGTCTTAAAGGGATTTCAGAAGCAAAAGGCGGTTACTTCCTTACTAACCATTCAAAAAGTACGTTTTATCTGAGTAAAAACTTAAGATTGTGACAAGTTTCTATATACAGAAAAAAAATGCCTATGGAATCTTATTACTACCACTGATGCTGCTATAATTCACTTACCGATTTTGTTTGTTAACAGCTGTGTCTGCACCATTTAGAACCAGCTCTTTCACTTCTGTTGCACCAAAGTTTTCAACTGTGATCTATTAATTTAAATTTTTAAAAAAAGTCAATGTCAGACTCAAAACTTATTAGATTTTAATAACCTATTATATTCTACCTTTCCCTCATTAAATATAAGAATAAAGTTGAGGTAAAATTCTGCTACTACCATAAGCTTATTTGTCAATTCTGCATAAAGCCATAACTGGAAATTTTCATCCTCTGTAGTAGTTTGAAATCCTACCGTGACTAATTAATTACAAATTACCAAGTGTTTGGTTAGTTAAGAACAGGAAACTGAGTATTTATTTATGTGTAAAACTTTTTTAGAACAATCACTATAGGAGTAAAATATTAGAAAGGATGTTTTCCTTGTACACATGATAGAATCTAAGTGTCCAAATGTATGCAGCCCAGACCAGCTACTCATTCTTCTCACATGACAACTACTACTATTATATTCCTAATATCTACCCTGTATGCATTCTAGATCACAGGTGATTTTTCTAGTATGCTATTAACTGGATTTATAAAGACAGTCAATTATTTTGAAACTTTTTATTTCCCTTACTAGTCTGCTAATTTTCCTTTTAATACTACCATTCCCACCTTTGTATCTTTTCTCTTTCTAGTCCCTCTTTTTGGAGTATTATCTTCTATTAGAACATTTCTTCTTAGTACCTACTACCTAGAAAATACTGTGGTGGCAGTGGGATGATAAGAGATGAATAAATCCCTGCTATGGAGTTTATTATCTAGTTAAAGAGGAGAAATGTGTTATATAAACAAATTTGTATAATAAATAAATGCCATAACAGAAACATGAACAAAATGTTATCAGACCACAGAAGAAAGAATACTCACTTCTAAGTGGGGGAAGTATGAAAGACCTCAAGGAAGAAATGCTATTTGAAAAGCACCTAGAAAGATGAGTTAGGCTCTCAAAAGTTCGAGAGGGGGACAGGATTTCTGACTGAGCAGAGATAGATAGGATAGATATGAGAGGAAATACCAAGTTCTGAAAATGTATGGCCCTAAACCATACAGAAGGATACAGAAGGATAAGATATGTGAGGGAATATGTGTGACATGATAAAACTCGATATGCACAGAGGAATATAATGTAAGTCAGAAAGAAAGTTGTATGACAAATGTTTTTGAAGCCCATTATAGAGCTATTACTATGCAAGCAATAAAGAGTCACTAAAAATTTCTGGGAAAGAAATGGCAGTGGGAAGAATGCTTCAATTACCATGGTTCTTGAATCTACCAACCATTCACAAACCTGGTGACTGATAAATTAGAAATTACATTGTTTGGAACTCAATGTTTCAGTCCATTGAGATAATCAATAAAGATTCAAAGATAATTGATAACTGTTATAAGTGAAACTGAACTGAAGAATTAAACCACTGGAAAACCAACCATTCAGTTGAAATATGGAACTAAAAATTTCATAGTAAATAGAAAAAGTCCAAGGAGGACCTTTTTTCTTGGGGGAAAAAAATTGTTAAAATAAATTCATTTATTTCATCTTAAATCTACCAAATTTTCTTACAACTGTACTATGTGCTGATTCTTAAAATGATCAAAAAATGAATAAACTTTTTTTGAGGGGGCATATAATATTTTTGGTAAATTATGCAATAGCAGAATATGGTAGCTGTCAGATTTGACCTCAATATCATAAAGAATACTATTTGGGGGGGAAAACAAATACACAAATTGTTTTAAAACGAAAAGAAAAAGAAAGAAGGAAAACCAAAGGTTCTACCATTTTCCCAAGAGTTTGATTTATAATATTCAAATCATTATATTCTGAAGTGTCTGCTCATAATCCTTGCTGATTTTCTCTTCTTTGTCAACTGTCTACTTCTGCCAGATCCTCATTTGTCAATGGCTTTGCATTTGGATGGGTAAGCTATTCACCATCCCTTTCACTGAATTAACAAAATTCTGTATCTTTGACAAGACTTGCAATTTCATTTTCCAAATAACATTCCAACATATTTGCATTTTCACTGTGGTATGTCATTTCAAAAGACAAATGGGGAAGGACAAATACTAGTGTGAAGCAGAAAGGGATGTCTGAGTAGGAATTAATCTTTTAAGTGGTAAGCTTATTACTGAATATTCTAATGTAGAATAACCTTTGCTTCTCTAAACATTCTTATAATTGAAGACTCAAAAATGAATATTTGAATAAAGAGGTCCTCTTGTATTTGTAAAGATCTTTAGCATAATGATAGAGCACTAGGCTCTGAAGTCACAGGCTTGGGTATAAATATTATTTCTGACATGTAATGACTGTTTTCAGTTTTCTTCATCTATAAAACAAGGATAATAATACTAATCTCATAGGACTGTTATGAGGATTAAATGAAATAATGTACGTACTGTGATTAGCATATAGTTAATGCTCAATAAATGTTAGCTAAACGGTTAAGAATTCCACCCATCAAAAAAAAAAAAAAAAAAAAAAAAAAAAGACAACCCAAAAGCCATAAGGCATAGCTGTTAAATAAAAGGGATGATGAATAATCAGGCTATTCTGTCTTTCCATCTTACCGTAAAATTAAGACAAAATGTTTCCTCAACATCATCTTCTGGATAATCCAGTAACTGTTGCATGCTTCTGAAAAATAACACATATGTTTCTTTGAGCTAAAACATTATTGGGTATTTTGACTATTTTGGTTATGAATAAATATATTATTTCTCATTAATTCTTGATAAAAAATCTTTATTAATCTGTACTTTTATATTTGTTTCAGAATGGCAGATATGCAATGGCTAGCTAATGAACAATTCTGAAGAAAAAAAAAATCACTCTAAGGTTTTTACCTCTTCTTCTGAATACAAAGGCCATGTATCCACCCATTTTCATCATCTGTTCTTTCTTATATACAATTTTTATTACATTTTATGTAATAAATAAAAACAAACTTTACATATTCCAGCTAGGAATGAAGGTAATCAGAAGTCCAAATAAATCATTTAACCACTCTCAGGAAACACTGCCTTCCTAAGTTTATTATCTGATATTTGCAAAACACTGTTAAATTACTAAAAATTTTGCAAATGGTTTTATACATATAAGTCTTTCAGTATAAAATTTTGGATCTGGGTAACACAAAGAGTTCTTCAGTATCAGAAGGACTTTTGTTTGTTTTAGAAATTAAAGAACAAAATATAATTATTCTTAAAAGGAAAGTTTTCTGTACATTTTCAATTCCCTATTAAAACCCTTGTCACTTTTTGTAACTAACCTCCCAACATCAGGTACTAGTTCCTTTAAATCATCCAAGGATGGCTTCTTTTTTAGCAGTTTCTTATATAAAGCCAAAGGAAAATGGAGGTCCACAATAGTAAAATTATAAATTGCTAATCCACAGATAACACCAATCAAATGGAACAAATCACTGTCTTCAAATGTCTAAAGATAACAGAAAAAAAAAGTAAAAATGTGTTCTCCAAGTTTTAAAATAATAAATTTTTCTGATGACAAAAACACGTATTTGTAGTAGAAAATTTTGAAGATACAGGAATAAGTACTGAAAAACAAGGAAAAAGCTCATTCTCAATTACATCTCCTATTAGTATTTCTGCACATTTCCATCTACTATATTTTCTTTTTTTAATATTTTACTTTTCCATTTGAGAGGGAGAGACAGAGACAGCAGGAGCAGGGGGATCAGCAGAGGCAGAGGGAGAAGCAGACTCCCAACTGAGCAGGGAGTCCAACATGGGGCTGGATCTCAGGACCCTGAGATCGTGACCAGAGCCAAAGGCAGACACTTAACCATCTGAGCCACCCAAGTGCCTGCCAATATATTTTCTAAGACAAAATAAAGACCTAGCTAAAATCAAACTACATGTATAACTTCACAAGTGGCTTTTTCCCCAGAAATATAAGCATTTCCACATCACTAAGCATTAAATTAATAAATGAAATGACTACTAGAACACTTAATCTGATTTAAATAATTACACACATTCAAAATTTGGAAAACAAAAAAAGCATAAAGAAAATGAAAAAAATGCCTGTAATCTAATCACTCAGAAACAAGGATTTAAATAGTATTTTTATGTATTTCCTTCCATCCACTGTAAGTTCAAAAAAATAATTTAAAAATACAGATAAGGTTTTCTCCTTTGTCTAATCACAAGTATTTTCTTATATCATTACATATTCTTCTAGAACATGATTTTTATTTATGTAATTTTATTTTATTATTTTTTAAAGTAGGCGCCACAGCCAGCATGAAGCCCAATGTGGGGCTTGAACTCATGACTCTGAGATCAAGACCTGAATGAGATCAAGAACTGGACACTCAAAAAAAAAAAAAAAAAAAGAATTGGACGCTCAACTGACTGAGTCACCCAGTGGCCCCACAGAACATGATTTTTAATGGTTGCATATCACTCTTATAAAAGTACCAAAGTCTGATAAATCAGCTATTTTACTATAGTTGGACATTTAGACTATTAAATCACTGAAAACAATGCTTATTTCCCCATCTTTATTTTTTTAATTTTTAAAAAATTTTTTATTTTTTATTATTCTTATTTGCCCCAGGGGTACAGGTCTGTGAATCATCAGGCTTACACCTTTCACAGCACTCACCAAAGCACAAACCCTCCCCAATGTCCATAACCCATCTACCCTATCCCTGCCCTCCCACCCCCCAGTAACCCTCAGAGATTAAGAGTCTCTTATGGTTTATCTCCTTCCTGATTCCATCTTGTTTCATCCCCTATCTTTAAAAGAAGCAATATATGGTCACAGAAAATTCAGTGAGCATGATAGTTAAGAGAAAAACATTTTTTATCAGATTTGGGGCTCTAGACCTAGTTCATTTACTATCTAGCCTCAGTGTTTTCAAAGATAAAAATGGTATTTCTCTCTTAAAGTTGTTGTGAGGATGAAATGGGATTAATGTATGTAAAATACTTTCAGTCCAGGTCCTACAGCACATGGTAAAGGCATAATAAATGTTATTCCATAATGTTCAATATAAGATGGTACTATTTCTGCATATACACACACACATATATTTTTTTTAAGATTTTATTATTTTAGAGAGAGTGAGTATACACAAGTGGGTGCATGTGTGAGGAGGGTGGGGGGGGAGGGACAGAGGAAGAGGGAGAGGAAGAGGGCTCCACACTGGGTGGGGAGACTGCTTAAGATTCTCTCTTTCTCAAAAAAAAAAAAAAAAAAAAAAAGATTCTCTTTCTCTCCACCTCTATGTCTCCCCCACCCAAAAAAAGGGAAAAAAACTTAAATTTCTTGTTTTAGTACATATTTTTGTCTATTAGTGATACTGAAAATTAGAGATTTGTGTGTATTTGTTGTTGTTTTTTTTTAAGATTTTATTTATTTATTTCACAGAGGGAGAGAGATCACAAGGAGGCAGAGAGGCAGGCAGAGAGAGAAGGGGAAGTGGGCTCCCTGCTGAGCAGAGAGCCCTATGTGGGCCTTGATCCCAGGACCCTGAGATCATGACCTGAGCCGAAAGCAGAGGCTTTAACCCACTGAGCCACCCAGGCGCCCTTGTGTGTATTTGTGAAATGCCTCTTTGTATTCTTGGCCCATTTACTACCTATCAGTGGCCAGTGTTTTCTTTCTTTGGTGCAAAAAGATGATTTTATTACAGCATGGACCCGTGGTCAGAAAGAGCTGCTGCCGCTAGTATTTTCTTATATATATTTAAATTCTTCATATACCAGGAGTTAATATTACCCTATGTCATATTTGTTAAATATATTCCAGACTGCTATATGCTTTTTAATAATCTTGCTTTTGTTATGCATAACTGTCACATTTTTTTCCCAGTGGTCAAATTAATCTTTTTCCTCTGTGATGTCCTATACTGTGTTTAAGTTTAGAAAGCCCTTCTTAAATGGGGCAGATTGAATAATGTGTTAGTTAATCGCTCTTCCTCCTGAAAGCCCTCTAAATGAGAATAAAGGAATAAAAATGATATAAACCCACAAGAAAAAAAACGGGGATGGTTTTAGTATCATTAGAGATGTTAATATTTTAAAATATGAAAAGTCGACAGATGGCTGGTATCTGATTCAGTAAAGCAGAAGAAACTTAAACAGTAGCTTGCTAAGAGAAAAGCCAATGAGAAACAAGCTAATTTGTACTTCAGGTTGAGGAACTAACTGTAACTACCAAAAAAAACCTTTAAAGTCAAGTAGCTAAACTAGTTCAGTTGGTAAAACATAACACTCTGAAAGTCAGAGGTACTAAGGTAGGCTTGAAAATAGAATGAGTGCCAAAAAGTTCTTTGCTTTTCTGGAAAGGATGAGCCAAAGTGGCTCTGGATTCTCAAACAGGTGACACATTAAAAACAAAGGGATCAAAGGGTTCAAGGGGATTAAGAGGTACAAATCTCTAGTTATAAAATAAGTAAGTCACAGGGATATAAAGTGCACCATACAGAATATAGCCAATAATGTTTTAATAACTTTGTATAGTGACAGATGGTAACTACACTTACCACAGTGAGCACTGAGTACTGTACATATATGCTACATCACTGTTATATACCTGAAACCAATGTAATACTGAAGGTCAACTACACTTCAATTAAAAGCATAATTTAAAAACTTAAAATGTAAAATACACACAAAAAAACAAGATGGTCAAATGGAGGTATGTATGGTTAACAATGAGAATCCTAGCCTCCCTTTCCAGTGTTCAGAACACTGCTAGAACACTGGCAATCAAAGAGTAAAAAACTCAAAGAGTGAAAAACTATATATGTTGACATTTGAGGGTTCCCCCTTGAAATGCCCATACCTAACCATTCTATGAATGGGGACTTTAAATCATAAATGTGCATGCCCAGGGGCACCTGGGTGGCTCAATTAAGCGTCTGACTCTTGATCTCAGGGTTCTGAGTATCAAGCACTATGTTGGGTTCTAAGCTGGACACTGAAGCCTACTTAGAGAAAAAAAGAAAAAATTGTATATACCCAAACTAAGTAGCTTTTTAGTATCACATTCTTAAATGTGAATAAAAAGTCAAGGACCAGAAGGAAAAGACAAAAGAAATAAAAGAAACCTGGAGGTTACACTTGGTACTATGGGGTGGGGGGACAAAAACTATAAAAAACTGTCAACAACAACAACAAAAATGCCCAATATTCAACAAAAACTTATGAGGCATGGAAAAAAAAAGAAATATGGCCCATTTATAGGAAAAAAAGAAATCCTAACAATAACGTCTCATCAAATAGAGACTGTCAATAAAGAGATAGAAATTATGGAAAAGGAGCAAGCAAGAATACTGGAGCTGAAAAGTACAATAACTGAAACAAAAAATTCACTGGAGGGGTATAAGAGATTTGAGCAGGCAGAAAAAAGAATCCACAAACTTGAAAATAAGTCAGCTGAGATGATCTACTTTGTGGAACAGCAGCAAGAAAAAAGAATGAAGAAATATGAAGAAAGCCCATGATACCTGCGGGATACCATCAAGTGTACCATCATATAAGTAGCAGAACACCACAAGGAGAGGAGAAAATGAGACAGAAAGAACATTTGAAGAAATGGTTGAAAACTTCTTAAATTTGATAAAAGACACAAATCTAACACCCAAGCAGCTCAATAAACACCAACTATGACAAACCTGAGGTCCACATTAAGAAACATTTTTATCTAAGAGTTGAAAGTTAATTATGAAAAGTACTGAAAGCAGCAAAAGAGAAGCAACTCACCACATAGTAGGGCTCCTTAATGAGACTAACAGCTGATTTCTTTTTTTTTTTTAAAGAGAAGGCTTTTTTTTTTTTTTTTAAAGATTTTATTTATTTATTTGACACAGAGAGAGAGATTACAAGTAGGCAGAGAGACAGGGAGAGGAGGAAGCAGGCTCCCTGCTGAGCAGAGAGCCCGATGCGGGCCTCGATCCCAGGACCCTGAGATCATGACCTGAGCCGAAAGCAGAGGCTTTAACCCACTGAGCCACCCAGGCGCCCGGCTTTTTTTTTTTTTTAAAGATTTTTATTCATTTGACAGAGAGAGAGAGATCACAAGTAGGCAGAGAGGCAGGCAGAGAGGCAAGCAGAGAGGCGAGCAGAGGGAGAGGGAAGCAGGCTCCCTGCTGAGCACGGAGCCTGATGCGGGGCTCGATCCCAGGACCCTGAGATCACCACCTGAGCCGAAGGCAGAGACTTAACCAACTGAGCCACCCAGGCGCCCCAACAGCTGATTTGTAATTAGAAAACCATGCATGCCAAAAGGGAGTAGGATGACATATTTAAAGGGCTGAAAGAAAAAACTGTCAATCAAGAATTTTCCATCCAGGAAATCTCATATAAAGAAAAACTGAGTTTGTTGCTACTAGACCTTCCACACAAAAAATGCTAAAGTCCATCAGCTGAAAGGATGCTCAACACAGAAACTCAAAGTCATACAAAGAAACAAAGAACTCTGCTAAAGGTAGCTACACAGGTAAATATAAAAGTTAAAATTACAGTATTTTTGATTTGTAACTTTTTTTTCCTATATGGTTCAAAACTCAAATATATAAAATAATTATAAATCTACATTAATGGGCATACAATGCATAAAGCTGTAAGGTGTGACAATAACAAAGAGAAAGGAATAGAGCTGTTCTAGGAACAGAGTTTCTTTATACTACTGAAGTTGATATTAATTCAAACTAGACTGTTGTAATTTTAAGGTGTTAATTGTAACCCTCAGAGCAAGAACTAAGGAAATAACAGATCTCTCTCTTGCTCTATCTCTCAAATACATAAAATCTTTAAAAAAAACCCAGCTTGAAATGTAAATGAATTAAATTAAATTCTATAATCAAAAGGCAGAGACTAGCAGAAAGGATTTTTAAAAAACAAAATTCAGGGCGCCTGGGTGGCTCAGTGGGTTAAAGCCTCTGCCTTCGGCTCAGGTCATAATCTCAGGGTCCTGGGATCGAGGTCCGCATTGGGCTCCCTGCTGAGCAGGGAGCCTGCTTCCCCCCACCCCTGCCTGCCTCTCTGCCTACTTGTAATCTCTGTCAAATAAATAAATAAAGTCTTTAAAAAAATAAAAAATAAAAAACAAAATTCAATTTTGTTTTGTTATTTTGTTTTCAATTTTGAAATTTTCAATTTTTTCAATTTCAATTTTGTTTTGTCAATTTTGTTATTCAATGGTCCCTAATTTATAACGTTTGACATGATTTTTTGATTTTACAGTGGTGCAAAAGTGATACTATACCAGTAGAAATCATACTTCAAATTTTAAATTTTGCTCTTTTCCTGGGAAAGCAATACACACTATGATAATCTTGTGATGCTGAGCAGCAAACAGTAAGCCACAGCTCCCAGTCAGCCATTCAATCATGAGGGTAAATAAATAATACACTTATAATCCTTGTGCTCATACAACCATTTTATTTTTCACTTTCAGTACAGTATACAATAAATTAGGTGTGATATTCAACACTTGGTTATAAAGTAGACTTAGTGTTAGATGATTTTACCCAACTGTAGGCTAATATAAATGTTCTCAGCATTTTTTTTTAAGATTATATGTATTTACTTGAGAGAGACAGAGCACGAGTAGGAGGAAAGGGGTGGAGAAAGGGAGAAGCAGACTCCCCACTGAGCAGGTAGCCCAACACAGGGCTCAATTCTAGGACTCTGGGATCATGATCTAAGCCAAAGGCAGACACTTAAACCAACTGAGCCACCCAGGTGTGTCTGTACTGAGCATGTATAGTGTATTATATTTTAGGCTAGGCTAAGATACAATGTTCAATAGGTTAGGTGTATTCAATGCCATGTTGACCTCTAAAATTTCCACTTTACAATGGGTTTATTGGAACACAACCCCATTGTAAGTCTAGGAAGATCTGCCTGTGCTGTGTATAAACCTCACTCTAAAACCAAAGACACTAGATTGAAAGTGAAAGTTTGAAAAAATGATATGCCCAGTAAATAATAACCAAAAGAGAGCTGAGTGGCTATACTAATATGAGATGAAATAGACTTTAAATCAAAAAGCATCGGGTGCCTGGGTGGCTCAGTGGCTTAAAGCCGCTGCCTTCGGCTCAGGTCATGATCTCAGGGTCCTGGGATCGAGGCCCACATCGGGCTCTCTGCTCAGCAGGGAGCCTGCTTCCTCCTCTCTCCTCTCTCTCTGCCTGCCTCTCTGCCTACTTGTAATCTCTCTCTCTCTGTGTCAAATGAATAAATAAAAAATCTTTAAAAAAAAATCAAAAAGCATCAATTCATCAAGAAGATATAACATTTACAAACATCTACATACCTAACAATACAGCTTCAAAATATATGAAGTAAAAACTGACAACTGAAAGGAGAAATACAGTTCTAAAATAACCGCTGGGAGCTTCAATATCCCACTTTCAATAAAAGATATAAAAATCAGATGGAAGATCAATAAGGAAATAGAGAACTTGAAAAATATTATAAAACAATCAGACTTAATAGCTACAGAACATTCCATTCCACAATAGATTACATGCTTCTCAAGTGCACATGGAACATTTTCCAGGAGAGACTATATGTTAGGTCAAAAATTTAGCCTCAGTAAATTAAAAAAAGACTAAAATCATAAAAAGCATATTTTCAGACCACAAGAATAAAACCAGAAATCAACAACAGGGGCACCTGGGTGGCTCAGTGGGTTAGGCATTTGCCATTGGTTCAGGTCATGATCCCACGGTCCTGGGATCCAGCTCCACGTCAGGCTCCCTGCTCAGTGGAGAGCCTGCTTCTCCCTCTCCGTCTGCTGCTTCCCCTGCCTGTGCTCTCTCACTTGCTTGCTCTATAAAATGAGTATTTAAAAAAAAAAAATAGAAATCAACAACAGAAAGAAATACGGAGACAGGGTGCCTGGCTGGCTCATTTGGTGGAGTATGTAGTTCTTCACCTCAGGTTTGTGGGTTTGAGTCTCATGTAGGGTATAGAGATTACTTAAAAATAAATTCTTAAACAAACAAAAAAAGGAAATATGGACAATTCAAACATGTGAAAATTAACACACTTTTAAACAACCAATGGGTCAAAGAAGGTATCATAATACAAAAAATTAAAAGATACAGTGAAATCAGTATTCAAAGGGAAAGTTACCATTATAAACAAAAATATTAAAAAAGAAAAAAAGTATCTCGAATCAATTACCAAACTTTATATCCTAAGGAACTACAAAAAGAAGAGCAAACTAAACCCAAAGCTAGTAGAGGGAGATTATCAATGAAGATTACTGTGGAGATAAATAAAATATAGAATAGAAAAACAACATATAGAAGCAACAAAACCAAAGTTGATTCTTTTAAAAGATCAACAAAATTGACAAACCTTTAGCTAGAATGACCAAGAAAAAAAAGACTCACATTACTAAAATCAGAATTGAAAGTGGGGATATTACTATCATCCTTACAGAAATAAAAAAGGACGGTAAAAGAATATTATGAACAACTGTATGAAAACAAAATAAATAATCTAGATGAAATGGATAAATTCCTAGAAACATAACAAACTTCCAAACTGACATCAGAATAACTAGAAAATCTAAAACAAACAAACAAACCAAAAAAACCCCAAGAAACAACCTATAACAAGAAACTGAATCACTTATCAAAAAACTTGCAAGGGCTCATGGACAGCTCAGTCAGTTAAATGTCTGCCTTCGGCTCGGGTCATGATCTTGGGGTCCCTCTGCCTATGTTCCCTCTCAAATAAATCTTTTAAAAAACCCCTCGAAATAAAAAACCTTCCAAAAGGGCACCTGTGTAGATCAGCTGAATAAGTATCCAACTCTTGGTTTCGGCTCAGGTCATTATCTCAGGGTCGTGGGACTGAGCCCCATGCGGGTCTCCATGTTCAGTGGGGAGTCTGTTTGGGATTCTCTCTCCTCTCCCTCCACCCCCTCCCTCCTGTGCACATGCTCTTTATCTGTCTTTCAAGTAAATAAAATCTTACAAAACAAAACAAAAAAACCCTTCCAACAAAGAAAAGCCTAGGACCAGATTCTACCAAACATTTAAAGAATAAGTAACACCAATTTTTCCTCTTCCAACAAATGGAAGAGGGAACACAAGAAATGGAAGATAAGGGAACATTTTCTAACTCATCTGTGAGGTCAAACTATCATGACACCAAAGACAGACAAGGCATCACAAACCCCAAAAAGAAAACTATAACCAGTATCCTTAATAAGGATGGAAAAATCATCAACAGAATACAAGTAAACTAAATGGATTAAACACCATGACCAAGTGGGCTCTATCTCAAGAATATAAGGTGACTCAACATAAGAAAATGTACCAATGTAATACATCACATTAATGGAAATGGAAGGAAGGAAATTGCATGATCATCTTGAAGCAGAAAAAGCATCTGACGAAATCCACTCTCTTTCATGATAAATGATAAATTAAGGAAGAGAACTTCCTTAACATGATATAAAAGGAATTTATGAAAAATCCACAGCTAACATCCAACTCAGATCAGGAACAAGAAAAGCATGTCCATTCTTATCACTTGTATTTGACAGTATACTGGAAGTTCTAGAATTAGGTAAGAAAAAGAAATAAAGATATCTAAATCAGAGGGAAAGAAGTAAAATTAAATCTGCATTTGTGGATGTCATATTCTCATATAAAGAAAATCCTAAAGAATCCACAAAACCACCTATTAGAGCTGATAAATGAATTCAGCAAAGTTGCATTACTAGATCAACATACAAAAAGCAGTTGTATTTCTATACCCTAGCAATGAACAAGCCAAAAATAAAATTTATGAAAAAGATTGATTTATGACAGCATCAAAAAGAACAAAATGTTTATTCAAGAACTTCTCCATCAAATCTTTAATGGGCTTTTTTGAAGAAATGGACAAGTTAACCATAAAATTCATAAAAAATTGCAAGGGACCCCTAATAATCAAAATAATCTTAAATGAGAAGAAAGTGGGAAGACTCATACATCTAATTTCAAAACCTACTACAAAGCTACTGTAAACGAAACAGTGTGCTACTGGCATAAGGACAGACATTCATATCACTGGAATAAAACTGAGAGTCCAGATATAAATAAATCCATACCTCTGCAGTCAATTTTCAAAAGGGGTACTAAAACTATTCAATAAAGCAAGAATAGTCTCTTTAACAAACAATGGAGGGACAACTAGTTATTTACATGCAAAGAATGAAGCTGAACTCCTACCTCACACCATAGGCAAAAATTAACTCAAAACGATCAAAGACCTGTAAGAGCTAAAACTATATGACTCTTAGAAGAAAATTCAGGGGTTATAGTCAATGGCTTCTTTTTATTTTATTTTATGTATTTATTTGACAGAGAGAGAGAGAGTGATCACAAGTACGCAGAGAGGCAGGCAGAGAGAGAGGAGGAAGCAGGCTCCCCGCTGAGCAGAGAGTCCGATGCGGGCCTCGATCCCAGGACCCTGAGACCATGACCTGAGCCGAAGGCAGAGGCTTAAACCACTGAGCCACCCAGGCGCCCCTCATTAAAAAATATTTAAAAAGAACATATGGCCCTCTGCCTTCTCCCTCTCCTTGTCAGGACTTTAGCTTTTGGCTAATACAACTACTCTGAAGTAATGGCCCAATGTGTCTGGGGCTGAGCTTTTAGCCAGTATAGAAAGACGACTGACTACATGCATGGTAAACTGAGTAAGTAAGTATCTTGAAGATGCTAGCTATGAATTTTCTCACTAGTGATTTAAGTCACATAAAATGGAAAAGGAGGCAAGAGTAAACTCAATGGTGTTTACGTAGAGTTAGAAGTATCAAGGGGTGTGCATGGGTGGCTCAGTCAGTTAAGCGTATGCCTTCAGCTCTGGTCATGCTCTCAGGGTCCTGGGATAGACCCCGGCATCAGGCTCCCTGTTCAGCAGGGGGTCTGCTTCTCCTCCTCCCTCTCCCTCTGCTCCTCCCCCCCACTCATGCACGCATTCTCTCAAATAAATAAAATCGTAAAAAAAAAAGAAAAAGAATTAGAGGTATCAGTATGATCTTGTGTCTAGAAACCATATATATGTTGGACACCATGATACGTGTACGTGTGTGTATACATACTTAGAGCTCCTAGTTCTTTCTGTCTGCTGAGAATCTGAAAGCAATGACTCCCTCGTAGTATTGAGTATACTTAGCATCCAGAGCATGATTTCTAAAAACCACTGCCACTTGAAGAAGTCAGGGCTTTTAAGGAGAAATGGCTAATACCAAGGCTGGGGTAAACACAAGAGCCTGAAACATTTGTTGTACTAAATGTAAAGAATTAATTAAGGAAAAATAGGGACAGGTCAAAAGTACACAAAAGAGGAACCAGTTTAACAGGATTCCCACTGGCCAAATCAAGATATAACTGCAAAGTCTCACAGGGATCCATGATAAAGCTTGTTAAGACTGTCCCTCCCCTGGTTTCAAAACAATACCTCTCTGTAGGACTGAATAAAGGCCCACAGAACTCTTAGTGTTCCTACCAGGACAGGCCTCCATCCTATGCACCCTCTCAAATTCTATCTGCCACAGCATTAACAAATTACCCTAACAGACCAAGCCAAGGAGGAGACTGTAATTCAATCAGATTGTCCACCTACTGGGGCGACTGGGTGGCTCAGTTGGTTAAGCATCTGCCTTTGGCTCAGGTCATGATCCCAGGGTCCTGAGACTAAGCCCCACATCAGGCTCCCTGCCAGTGGGGAGTCTGCTTCTCCCTCTCCTTCTGCCCCTCCCCCTGCTTGTGCTGTCTCTCTCTCAAATAAATAAATACAATTTTTAAAAAACAAAACAAAAACTCTCCAACCTGTAGTGCTCTCCCTAGACAAAGATGGGATAATATGAGCATCGATAAAGATAATAACTACAATGGACTAAAAACATCAAAAATATTTTTTAAAATATTTAAATCCATGAATAATATTTGAAAATAAAACTAAAAAACAAATGGTCACCACTGAATTATGCCAATGAACAGATTCATTCTTTTGCAAAATTGGCAAGTGAAGAAAGAGAATCCTTCCCCATAAGAATTATACTACTAAGGAACCAAACAGTAGATGTAGGGAAGTTTCTCTATCCAAGCCAATAAAATGAAAAAGAAATTAAAGGGTAGCACTGTTTTTGCAACCTAATAAATTAATGAACATAGGCACCGATCATCAATGACTGCTAACATCACAAAGGAGAGCGAGCCTCCTGAAACAATGAATAAATAACACAACAAGGTTTTTAGAACCAACAGTAAATATTCTATTCAAATTTCTTTTAACCTGTTTTATAACTGAACCATCCCCATTTCATTTATAGTCTCTAAATCAAGGGTAGCAAACTTGTTCTATAAGGGGACAGATGGTAAATATTTTAGGCTTTGTTGATCATAGGGTCTTTGTCTTAACTATTCAGTTCTTGCAGTTGTAGCTGAAAGCAGCCATGAACAACAGGTAAATGAGTGGACACGACTCTCTTTAGAAGAACATGTGTGGAGAAGAACTAAGCTTATGGACTATTATTTACTGAGTAATTACCTCTGCCCTGAGTGATAAGGTAGAGAAATCAATGGACTGGTAATAATAAATTAATTCTTCCCAGAAGAAAAGTTTATCTGGTAATTATTATTTAATCCTCAAATCTAAATCAGCAGAAGGAAAGGTCGTCATCATTCTCAGGCTGACCATCCCTTTAATTTATTTTGGTAATTTGAAATGTGTCAGAAGTATTACGGTGTTCTGATGACTCTGAGTCCAAAAGTCTGTAATTTTTTAAACCGTAATAAAGCAAATTTCTGAGTATGTTAGTAATCTAGTAATAATTTTTATTTACTGAGTCAACTTGACACATGTAGGTATACATACAAAGGTATATACATAGAAATACTTTAGACAGTTGAACCTCACCTTATCAGAAAACCAAATGAGCCTGGAATCTTCGTAATACCTAAACATGCCGTATTTAGGATCCAACAATTCTCTCATGATGAGCAAGAAAAATTCTTTGCGTACTCCTCCTGCATCTACAGCATCTTCTCCAACAAATATAACCTAAAATAGCATAATGCAAACACTGAATGTAAAGAAATGGAAGTATATTCTGGAAAGCCGAGAGCCCATAACATGTAATTTATTAACAATAAATACTCAGCAATTAATAGTTTAAAAAAGTTATACGGTTTTATTAAGTTTCAAAGACACATGTAAAACTTCTTAATTTTTTGAACTATTAATTGCTAAGCATATATTCTAATATATATAAAAGTAAACATCAAATTACCTTGAGTGGCTTTTTGTAGTCTATGTTCTTTGTTTTCCTAAGGACTTCCATTGCATCTCCTACAATATTTTCTCTACGCACAACTAGAATTAAGCAGGGATTCACAGATTCAATCACTGGGAGAAAAAGAGAGGAGACATTCTGTCTGTGGGCCTGGTCAATAGCCATCTAGAAAACAAAAGATTAAAATTTTAATAGTGATGCTATAAAGAAACTAATGTAACTGGGTAAGCTAACTTCTACCTATTGATTATAATCCTATATTTATAATTCCTATGATAGTAGCTATACTACTGAATTCACAGAGCACCTAACACAGTTATCCAATAGACCCTAAGAGCTTAATAAAACTGTATTCTCAGCATAAAGAGTGTCCTTTTGAATGTGTTTATACTGAAGTATAACTAATGATACCAGTAAGCAAGCATGGAAATATAACATGGTAAATCTGAAAACTGCTATTTCTCAAAAAATAACTGGGATGAAGAGTAAGAAGAAAAAGAAAACAGCATTAAAACAACCTCAAATGAGAATAAGGAACAGCCTGGCTAAGTAGTATTACAGAAATTCATCTTCAGAAGAGTGACCACCACATGTACTCACTTGGTTGAACCAAGCATTTGGCCTTCACCATCTAAAATCTTTGTTTTTTTTCCTATGTTTTTTCCCGTGTTCTTGGTCTAAAATGGAATATACTATATATTAAAAGCAAGAGGCAATTATTGTTTTAACAATGACCATCAAAAAACTGCTTTCCAGCTGTAGTATAAATCCTACAAAAATATTTATTTCTTCTGTTGATGAAAATGGATATAAGCACATCTCTAAAATCCCCCTAGTATTTATGATTTAAATATCTGGAGGCATTTAAAATACTAAATGTATTTATTTTAAAGGAATGAAAATAACTATCAAAATTGGGCACGGAGGGAATAATTTTTCAAAGCATTTTTAGAATATTAAGTACTCAAGGTTTCTTCCCATCCTTCTCTTAGTCCTTAGCTTCTACAGTCTGATACTCTATACTAGAAAATAAATATCAAAAACTTTTTAATTTACAGGCTTAAAAGATAAAGCAAATCTACAGCTCTCAAAGTCATAATATAAATCAGTTAAAAAAATCCTTACTATAAATGAAAAAATGTTCAACATAAAACAGAGCAGGTTGGAGGAGAAAAGAGAAGGAGAAGCAGATGACCAATCATAGGAAAATGCCTTATTACTAAAAATGTTCTTCAAGGAAACTTCATATCCTCCCCCTAACAAGTGATCAAACGTTTCTTTACATCATCTCACCTCTAGTTACTTCCATTTTTTTTACCAAGTATATAAATATGGAATATTTAATGAAGCAAGACTTGAAACAAGCCAATGTTTATCAACTAGTAAAACTGTTTACAAAGATTGCATATTTCTATAACAAAAAAGGCTTATGCCTTTTTTAAGATATAAAACGATTAAAGGTTATTCTATTTCCACTTAAATATATATAAGTAGCTCTCATAAGAATATACGTATCACATGCACCAGTCCTCTTTAGAACTTGCAAAAAGCCAGACCACTGAGTTACAGAATGCTCCCAAGGATTACTGACTAGAGGCAAACTTGAAATATTTACTTTTAAAAAACCTTACAGAAACAATTCAAAAACCATTCTAAAAAAAACCAAAAAACAAAAAACAAAACCATTCTCAAGTCAGATTAGTATTAAACTATATTTTACCTGCATCTGTAAGACTGCATCTGTTTGTAACAGAGTAGTTTTTGCTTGGGCATCAAATACAAATGGGTATGTGCAGATTGTAACAGGGATATCTGCCAACTGGAAATAAAAAATTAACATATTAGTACAAATTGATTTGTGATATATTTTTTTGTAGGTACTGTCATTTCCTTTAAAGCTGATCACATTCTTGGTTTATTCACTTAACTGCTGTTCAAGAATTAGAAATAAAACATACTGCTTACTTCCAAATACGGAATGTTTACAGATAATCAGAGGCGGCACTGGAATAACCCCAATTCCCAGTAACCCTGATTTTAAGAGGGAACTGTATACTTGAAAGTCCATATAATTGTAAATGACAAGTATCTATTACTTAGCATATAGTAATTCCAAAATTCAGTGAATTAGGTTGCAAATATATTCTAAAACTGAGGGCTCCCAGAGCATCTAGGTAGCTTGGTTGGTTAAGCATCCAACTCTTGATTTCAGCTCAGGTCATGATCTTGGGATTTTGAGATACAGCCCTGTACTGGGCTCTGTGCTGGGTATGGAGCCTGCTTAAGATTCTCTCTCTCTCCCCCTCTTTTCTTCTCTCTCTACTCTCCAGCCTCTTAAAAATAAAAAAAAAGATAAAATTGGGGGCTCCTATGTTAAATACATTACCCAGTTCTTATATTTTAGGGCTACTGTAGCAACTGAGGCCAATAATAAGCAATTTGATTATTCATTTAACAGATATGTACTGTATGTCATTAGAGTGACAAGTAAGTCCAAGAATCTTTCATTCATTCAACCTACACAGCACAAGTATTATTTTCTCTCAACCTTTAAAGTGGAGAAAACTGGCCTATTATTACCATTATCACACATCAACCACTTTACAATTATCTATCCTAGCAAGCAATACAGTAATTGATTGCTAAGTATTTTAACAATGCAGAAAAATACAAAAAGCTATGAATTTCCAGCCATAGATTCTTGCAGTTAGAGAAAGATATATTCCTACTATGTACCCAACAAGGCAATGTTTTTGTGTCAGCCCTGAAACAGAGCCCCTTGCTGTAAGGTTACTGTGAAGATAGTACACCATGAAACAACCCACTTCTTAAGTGCTTAGAAAGTTCTCTTCATTCTGAATTCACATTTCTATACATTACTATGCATTACTTCATTTTGTACTTCAGTCTTCATTGCAGAGAAGTATATTTGGTTTAACATATTTCAAGTCCCCATGCTCTCTCTACATTGTCTTTCTTCCACAGTAAATATTTCCAATTTTCCCAGCCTATTCTGAAAATAATATGGTTTCTAGCCCTTCTCCTAAATGCCTTTTTAAAACTGTATTTTATCTAAGTCTCTCTTAACAAAAACAAACAATATAATCCAATAGGGCCCAATCAGTACAGAATATGATGAGACTATCAACTCTTTGTTGTCAACATATAAGACAGCAGGCTGAGTCTAATATATTAACCTTAAATCATCATTCTTCACTATTTTTCATGACAATTTTTACCTTGATTCTGTATTTGTGTCACTACGTACTGATCGCAGAAAGTGATTTCACTACTCTGAAACTCAAAACTACCAAGATGATTTCTAAAGTCCCTTCTGGTTCCAAAAGTCTATGATTTCATAATTTTATGTGCTACTTCTATGTGCAGATAAGGAAGCAAACAATATCAGGCCTATGATATAAAAGTTAATCCTAAATGTTTCATTGGTTCAAGTGCTGGGAAAAAAACAAAACAATAAAACCAAAAGTCTGTAACAGAAGTATAAAAGAAGTACTATAACGATCCCAAGTTGTTAAAAAAGCTGGTTTAGGTTTGTTGATAATGTAAACTAAAGTGCTACTAAAGTGCTAGAACTTTATATATTAAGATAGTATGCTACACAAAGTGAGGAAGATGACCATAATCGGTTTATTTAACTTTATGATCATTTTGAGTATTGATTAGAGTTTAAAAACTGAAAATCATTTTAGTTCTGTAATATAAAATATTTTCACCTTACTGGGTAAGCATTTGTCAGGTTTTATTTTTATTTATTTATTTATTTAAGATTTTTTATTTATTCATTTGACACAGAGAGAGAGATTACAAGTAGGCAGAGAGGCAGGCAGAGAGGCAGGCAGAGAGGAGGAAGCAGGCTCCCCGCTGAGCAGAGAGCCCGATGTGGGCCTCGATCCCAGGACCCTGGGATTATGACCTGAGCCGAAGGCAGCGGCTTTAACCCACTGAGCCACCAAGGCGCCCATTTGTCAGGTTTTAAAAGTCTGCTTTTCTTATTACAAAGAACACACATTAATTTTATACTGGAAGACTTTAGGAGTAGAAACTATTTTTTACACAAATATCATTGAAATGCATCATATAGGTGTAATGTTAACGAAAAGAGAAGTTTTATTTTTCTTCAGAAAATTCCTCTGAAATGTTAAATAAGGACAATTCCTACATACTTATTAAAAAATAAAAGTCACACAAAACAGGAACCCTTTGCTGTCCTATCACTTAATTAAGACAAAAACACAGTATATCTTACTCTGAACATGAGACTGCATTACACCAAACTTACCTCAGTTAATCCATGGTTGACATCCTAAGACAGCAGTGCAGAATGTAACAGTAATGAGGAAAGAGCAATGTTAGTGTCCAAATTTAACTATTTCTATTCAAAGTAGCATTTCATATATTTTGCTACAGCAGAACACTGATAAATGAAGTAGACCAAAATACACCTACAACAAAACTTACCCTTTGCACATGCACCTTATGTATCTATATCTATAAAAGTAAGAACTTTGTTTCATATATGTTGTGGTCATAAACCCTTTTGTAGAATTTAGGTAGAAGAGGGAAACTAAACCTAAACTTCCTCTTGAAGATGTAATTTTACGTCTCAGTTACTCCACCTGCAAAATGGAGAAAAATACTCCCCAGACCTCAGGACTTGATTAATTTTGACAAAACGTTTGAAAAGTCCTTAGTAGATTAAAATGCTACATGTAAACAAAGTGAGGAAAATTAAGCCATTAGTTACTTTAACTGACTCATTTTAATCTGTGTGCTTCCCCTATAATAAATTGTAAACATCAGTATAACAGGTGTCAGTGAGTTCTGTGAGAACTTGCAGCCAATTACTGAACCTAAGGGTGGGTTTCGGTAGCCACCTCCTGCCCCCCCCCCCCAAATTGCAACTGGTGCCAAAAGTGAGGGCAGTCTTGTGTGGACTATTCCTTCAGTTTGCAATTTGCTAAATGCTCACACCTCTTGGGGGTACCTTTGGAGAGTGTAAGATATGAGCAAAGACTTAGGGTTCTCTCACAATATTGTGCTAAATAAAACCAAAGCAGTATGAGCACAAGCAAAATATGACTCCGTACAAATCCTATTCTGAGAAAGGTAATTACTGATTAATATTTTCTTCCAAAAAATTCAGAGTACCAAGTTATCACTAGATAAGTGCTCCTACTGGCAGTGTTAACCAGAACATATTTAGAAGCTGCACTGCAGAGAAAGCCTTTTAGATTATACTCAGTTTAATTTGAAACCAACTTAAAAGGAACATCTGACATTCTTTTATAGTATATCTGTGGGACATTTTAACAGTGCTATTATTACTATGAAAGTCTACACAAGCAAAGAAACACCTTTCAATATTTTCTGACTACCTATAGCCTGCTTGATAACTACACTAGATAGCAAGGCAGTTTATACCATGGGAGATTAATTTTTTTCTTAAGTAAACAGATAAAGGTGCTATGTGTATCATTTTGCACTGGGGAAGTTAATAAAACTGTCAGAATTTATGGTGTGACTAAACCACACTAAAGCAGAACGTAAGTTTGACTGTAAGCTGGATATAGGAAATAATGGGACGTATGGAACACCTGAGAAAAGAGAGGCTTTTAGATATCAAGGAGAATGACTGTCTAGGACAGCAGCATCAAAGGGTAAACCAGATTAAGATCATTATTAGAAATTTCAATTTAAGGGTTAAGGATCTTAGACAAAAGCTCAAACATTTTATAATGGTAAATGCAAAAAGGAAAAAAAAGGTAAATGCTTAAAAGAGCAATGGATGAACTCCGCTGGGAAATATGAGTTGCAAGGTAGTTGTTATATTAGTTGCAAACCTGTTTCAGTCACAGTATTTCCAAGAGAATTTTAAAAGGAAAACAAAGTTACGTGGGGGTAGGAGACAGGCTATCATAAAACATGTGAGGTCAATTAAAAGTCTATTGCTAAAAATTCAACACATCATTCAATGTGTGACCTACTATTGGCTCCAAATCTACATCCTTAAGCACTAGTTGTTGGCTGTTTTTAGATGGGAGTCCTAAAAATGGGTCAAGCCTTGCCTAATTTTAGTTACTCAATGTCCTAGAAGCTGGAGTGAGAAAGGCTTGAAGCAATGTTGAAAAGTCAGGTTCTCATAGTCTAAAACAGATTTCACTAAGGACGGTTTTAACACCAATGATTAATGATGGTTCCAGTTGGTTATAGACAAGAAGATGGAGCTCCTTGGCACGTTTTAGTTTCAACAAATTACTTGGGGCAAAACAATATACCACTGCTGGCGCCATCTTGATATAATGACGTAACACAGGATTACCGTAAGAGGGCATAGAGAGAGGATACTGAAGTTAAGGAACTAATTCCAGGAAAAATGAAAGGTCTTGGTAACTAGGATAGAAATAAGATAACTTCTAAAACATGAAGGAAATGGAACTATGTAAACATAATTTGGTAATCCAATGCACGAGTTAGTCGAATAATTCAGTCAGCAAAATATTAATACCATTAAAAATAATAAGGGAGCTTTAAAAAGCAAGGATGACCTTTTCTAGGAAATACTACTGTTGCAAGGGAACACAAATATACTTTACTTCTTTTAATTAAATGAGAACAAAACTCAAATTCAGAAAGTACTGATGTATCGCTCCCAAGCTGGTCTCCCCAACTACTATATCAGTCTATCTTTCTAGTTTGCTGGTGAACATGTCACACTGGTAGCTCAGCACTGAACATAGTTAAAGTACAACTTTAACTCCATAGAACAAATACAATGATGATTTTTTTTTTTTTTAAAGATTTTATTTATTTATTTCACAGAGGGAGAGAGATCACAAGGAGGCAGAGAGGCAGGCAGAGAGAGAGAGGGGGAAGCAGGCTCCCCGCTGAGCAGGGAGCCCGATGCGGGCCTCGATCCCAGGACCCTGAGATCACGACCTGAGCCGAAGGCAGAGGCTTTAACCCACTGAGCCACCCAGGCGCCCTGATGATTTATATATACAGCACAACTAATACCAAGTAAATAACACTTATGACTTAAAAAAATATATATGTAATGTAATATCAACGA
The DNA here is from genome assembly GCA_002007465.1 of Ailurus styani. Taxonomy (NCBI): domain Eukaryota; kingdom Metazoa; phylum Chordata; class Mammalia; order Carnivora; family Ailuridae; genus Ailurus; species Ailurus styani. The sequence goes on along the minus strand of LNAC01000047.1, from coordinate 6,638,320 downwards.
CTATAAAAACCTCACCAAGTATTTTCATTAGTATCTACTTATATCTGACATACCTTACATAGCCATACAGTTCTTGAAATACATGAGCATGTATTTTTAAAAATGCATAACACGAATCATATAGTAATTCAAACAAGCAGACCCAAGCACATACCTTTCTATACTTCATTCTAAATTAGTCAATTTTTACTAAATAAATATTGATGGTATGTATGTACAGTAACTAGATGCATAAGAAAGGGAAGAAAAAGGAGCAGAGTTTAGGAGCAACCACTAAAGTATTTTCAACTTAAAAGCAAAGTTAAAAGAGGATAAGGAAATATACAACTGAGAATAGTACCTAGAAAGTGGAGAAAAATCAAACAGCAGCAGAGAAAGAGAACCCATGTGCCATTTTATTTTGCCAAGAGATTAGCTGTAGAGGGAGAAAAATAGAGAAAAAGCAAAAGGAATTCAAAAGCTTCATACACCAAGATCAGAGTCTTGAAAAACAAAAAACAGAGAAACTTACATAGGATCAAGCAAAACTTTATAAAAACAAGTAAAAAGAAAGAGGTAAAAAGGGATGGGAAAATGAAAGGGGCTGAGGTAGAGCTGGAAGTCTCAGCAGTATAAAATGATTCTATAAGAAAAGCAAAGAACTTCACAGAATTAGTTTTTAATGTTTAGGGATCTGGGAAATGTATACCTGCTGGATTATTAAAATCCTTGACTGGGAAAAAAAAGAAATGGAGGAAAAAACTATCTCAAAAGATTATTGCATGAAGACAAATATAATACTGGTAAAATAATTTCCTTGCAGTATTTAAAACAAGGTAAAGTTTTCATATATAATATGTATATGTGTGAGTGTATATAAATAAATAATACTTTAGACATATTCTTTATAACTCATAGTAATTACATTTTATCAAACAATATTTTAAGCTTCCACACTGAAGCAATGGAATTATTTCAAGACTATAACTCTTATTCAATAGTGGTATACATGTATGTACATATAATATAGGTTTCTATGTACATGTATATACATATGTACGTATGTATACAACTACACACACATTCACATACATATCATCACAAAATAGCATGTGATTATCTCTAGGATAGATTCTCTAAAACCCTACTTAGACTACTAATGTGATAGTTCAGCCTAACATTAAGACTAGTCATGTAAGTATGAATTTTATTAAAAAGCCCCAGGGAAAAAAGTCTTTAGAGTTATGTGTAAATGTGAAATGTAAAAGCGCTTTGAATTCTCTGAAAGAAAGAAGCTTTGTGAAATCCAATGTTATAATATAAATGAAGGAACTATGTAAGAGTTGCACAAAGACCTTCTTCAAAGTAAATGACAGCTTTCTATTCCCAAAGGTAGATCAGAGGAAACCAAATCACGGGTTCTACATTTTGATTTCTAAGATGTGATACTAACCCCACTATGCAAATTAAATAAAGAACAAGGTTTCACTCATTCTGTCTACAAATGAAGAGAAAGGAAAAGCTGATTGTTGTGAAAGAGTAGAGTAATAGAGGGCAATCATCAAGTACACATATAATCTGGAGAGAATGAGAAGCAAAAAAGAAAAGCCTAGAAATAGAAAGGTACTCTCTCTCCTACTGCCTCCCCCATCGCAGAAAACAGTGGAGCTGAAATAGCTCCTAAGGAAATTCAATTTGATGTCACCACAGCTATATACCAAAATTACCTTGGATATAGGCCTGCCAAACTTCAAAGTAAACATTCAAACCACAGCTTTTCCACATAACACCAATATTACTACAAACTAAAAAATCCTATTAGACTGGCATTTGTCCTACTTGCTCAGAATACAAGTAGTTTATGACCTACATACTAGATATAAATTCAGATGACAAGGGTATCTAATTCATAGTGATACAGGAGGATATGACTCTCTAAGACAATGTTTCTCAAACTAGACTTGCAGGTCCCCGAAGGACATAATTTTAGGGGTCTAGGAGTGCTCTGGGAGAATTTATAATTTTAGTGTTTTTATACCAGAATTTTAAAAAATTGATTAAAAAAATTTTAAATTAGGATAATCCATTTATAATCCCAGTATTACAATGAAACTCCAAGAGTTGCAATGGTTGTAAATGTAATCGCACTGGTGCCAAACAGGAAGGACCTCTAGGTCTAAGACTTCATACATAAATGATGTGCTTTGTGAGTGGAGGCCAAATGAATATGACATGTCGTTCTAAAAGCAAATGTTTCACTGTAGTTCAGAGAAAGACAGCAAGATAACAGAGTTATTAGACACCTCAGAATAGAGGCTACTGCCAAACAAAGCCTGTGTATAGGCAGCCAGCAGCAGCCATCATTTTATCAAGACTTAACTATGTGCCAAGAACTGCCCTAAGCAATTTATATGGTTCATACCAATTAATCTTCTCAGTAACTATAAAAGGTAGGTACTATTACCCCTAATTTACAGAAAAAGAATTGATCAGTTCTCCAAGGACACAGAAAGAGTAAATGCTAAGCTGGGATTTGAACCCAAGCGCTCTTATGTTTCATACTACTTTCTCATCATATTTAGGCTATGAAGTGAGATTCCAGATCATCAAAACAATTATCCTCCATACTAATATTAACTTGATTTTTGAAATTTGTAGTATTATTTATAATTAATTTATAAATTTGTTATGGTTTCAGAGTTCTTTTAAAATCTAAGCACTGGGAGTTTAGAACTAGTGTTTGTCTATATTTAAATAAGATGATCATAAATAATGTAAATGAACGCTGGACTTCTTAGAAATTGTTTTACTTTAAAAGAGGTCCATATATCACTCCAGTTTCAAAAACACTGGTAAAAGACCTAGGGTACCCTACATTGCTGTGTTTGGGATTATATGCAAAGTCAGGATTCTGATCCCCCCACCCCCCAGCTTACGGTAATACCTCAGATAAAATCCAAGTTCTTGATCCTAATTTACTAAGCCCTCCATGATTTGGTGCCTGTCCACTTCTCTGATCCTTTCCCAGAACTCTTCCCACTTTCATATTTTAGGCATACTGGCCTCTTCCTATCCTTCAAACATGTCAAGTTTGTTCTCACCTAAGGTCTTTTACTGGATATTCACTTTTCTTGAAATCCTCTTTGGTTTGATCTTATGTGGTTGCTTCTTGTCACTTAGATTATAGCTCATATTTCATCAAACAGGACTTCATCAGACAGACTGATTACCCAATTGCAAGAAATCAATCACAGTCTTTCTTATATTCTTTTATTTTAATTCTCAACAGAGTATACTTTATTAGTTAATATTTTTTGCTTTACTGGATTACTGCCCATCTTTCCCACCAGATTACGAACTACATAAGAACATGGCCCTTATCTGTCTGGTTTCTCACTGTATTTCCAATATCTAAATTGATGCCTGTCACTGCAGGTTCTCAATATTCTCAGTATTTGTTGAATGAGCAAATGAGTAGACCTAAATCTACAGAAAGGCTACAAATTTGACCCAGACTCCCAATGATTCGGGGGGGGGGGTGTCAACAAGTCTCTCCTAATCAAGATGTATATACCTACGGGAGCAAAAGATGTTCTAGAAGTGACATGATTTCTACAGATGACAGTACTCTAAAATTAGCATGCACTAATCACACTGCCATTCAAAAACTACTGTATGTGTTTGGTACCTACTATACATATTCCAGACACTATTAGAAGTACTGGTGAATAAAATTACAGAGTGCCTATCCACAAGGAGTTTGCAGCTGGTGCCTAGCAAGCAGTGAAAGGCTACTCAGCCTTCCACGACTGCTACTTACACATTGCTTAAATTACCTACTTCATGGGGGGAAAAAGTTGGCCTCAAGTATACTATAATTGTTAGCAAATCCATTTTAGATCTAAATTGCTTACCCATTTCTATATTAAAGTTCTGTGTGTCTAAATGAAGCTTTATAAGATTGCTATTATTTTAATGGGACATTAAGTGTCTAGTTATTAGAGACTCAGCTACACAGGAAGAAGTATGTATACATGGGGATTTATGACAAAACTGAAATAAAATTAAAAATGTGAAAGGGGGGGGGAAACTGGAAACAATGGCCTACAACTCTTTTCTGATAATTCTGAGGCACTAATCTCAGAACAGTAATACATTCCTAGAGTTCCAGTATCAGGGACTCCAGTATTCTCAACATGAGAGAATTAGGTTAAAAATCCACATCACATTTGCACTTTTCTTTAGTTTGGCTGGGCTTTGGTATAAGAGCAGAATGTCTACTTATAAATACTGTATAGTAAGTAGCTACTCCTCCTTCTCAATGTGTTTTTATTTCAAAAATAAGCTTTGAACAAAAGCTCTGAAAAAACTTCAGTGTTTCAAAAACAAGCAATTGTTTCTTTTCTGAGAATAAATGATACATAAAGAAGAAACCATAAGATGCAATAGGAAACATACCATTCCATAGGCCTGCTGTTGGACCCAGTTGATATAATCATTCCTTATGTCTATTAATTCTTGTACTTCATGTATGTAAAATTTATCATACTGTATAATCTGTCCCGATTTCTCATTTACCTACAAAAAATAAAAGTATAATTAACATTAGGTTTAACCAGTACCTAATACAGAGATTAAAAAATGTTTAAATAGAAAAAGTCTTGAGATTTCTTAGCTAGTTTTCTCTTTCTATAAAAAAATGTTTACTGAGTACCTACTATATGCAAAATGCAGTTAAGTGCTATGTGAAACATAAAGATGTCTAAGGTGGAATATATGCATTTAATACCTCAAAATCTACTAAACATAAAGAAAGATATTTCTGTAACCACCACATAATATGAGATATGTACCTTTAAAGTATACAGGGTATATAAAAACTAGAATCTCTAAGAACATCTGCTTGGGGAACAGGAATTAAGTAATAATAAAAATAGCTAATGCTTATTAAGTGTTACTCTGTACTGGCTTCTGAATAAAACTAAGAGGTGATATTTGGGTAGGGCACAAGAAAATGAAGAGAGTGCAAATTACCATCCTAGAAATTACTTACTAATTACAAAGGGAAAAACAAATCTTTGCAGTGAAGAGCACTACCTTAAAGACCAAGTGATCAAATCAGATACTGAGACAATCAAATATAAGTTTCCTGCTGATATAATACAAAAGGAAGTGCAGGCATCATCTATAAAGCAGAAAAATGTTTAACCTGAATCTAACCAAGTCTCCATCTAAATTCTAGTTCATAGGTAGTACAAGGGATAGAAGAACAAATTAAACATCACCAGAAGAAAATAATAAAATATTCTGATAGTAGGACTTTCATAAGAAGACTGGCCAGGAATCTCCAAACAGTTAAGGGAATGGGATAAAAAAAAGTGGGGACTGTTGTAAATTAAAAGAGACATAGTGGTGTTCCAGTACTGGATAGAGCAGAGCTCCTTATGTCAGACTAACCTCCTGACAGTAACAATTATAAACTCTGGATAATATATAAAACCCCAATAATCTGAAAACACTGGAGATCAACCAAAAGTAAGCAAAAACAGGAAAGGACACAATCTTTGAAAGAAGCATGGGTGATACCCATTTTTTGCCCAAGGGAGTGCTTCCAAATCAGCATCAGGGGTAAGGGGGTAAGAGCTCAAGCACAAAGCAGCAGTTTTATTGGACAGAAGAGGCAAATGTCACAAAGTAAGACAGCCAATGAGGAAGAAGAATCCCAGAAAGGAATCCAGAGGGCGAAGCCACAAAACTAGCATGCAAAGTCCCCCCATATATTTCACTAACTCTTTAAAAAAAAAAAAAAGCATTTTTATTTATTTGAGAGAACGAGCACAAGTGAGCAAGTGAGTGCCAGTAGGGGAAGGGGCAGAGGGAGAGGGAGCTCAAGACCACTCGGGGCTTGATCCCAAGACTTCATGACTTCAGCCAACGGCAGCCACTTAACTGACTGAGCCACCCAGGGGCCCTGCTTTGGCTAATCTCTCAAACCATAAGTGCACAAGGTGAGACTTGGGGAGAAAAAAAACACGACCCAGCAGAAAGCAGCAACTGGGAGACTAATCTCAAAGTAGACTTCAAGATAAGCATTTCCGGAGGAAAAAATGCACATTTGATAGGGATAATGATATAAGGGTTGATTTATCAAGAAGTCATATAACAATTCCAAATTACCAGTGCTTCAAAATACATGAAGGGAGAATCGACAGAATTTGTTGCTAATCTTAACACCCCTCTCTTGGAAACTGATAGAAAAAAAAAATAGACAAAACCACCAAGCACCAAAGATCTGAACAATTTCAACCAACTTGAATTCACCATAATAGAATATCCCACCCAATAACTGTACATGGAATGTTCACTAAAATACTAAAATAAAATATCCTAGACCACAAAACCAGTCTTAATAAATACATTTAAAAGAATCCAAGGTATAATGAAATATGTTCTCTGACCACACGGAATTAAACAAAGTCAGTAACTAAAAGATATTTGGAAAATCCTAGCACACTGGAATCTAAACTGTTAACACCTCTAAATTACCCAAAAATGTCTCTTGAATCCATCAGAGAGCTAAAGCCGTAAGATAATCAAGTAGTCTGAATCCCAAGGATTAACAGATACTTCCAAAAAGAAAAAGAGAATGCCAGATATAGGTCACCTGTGACAAAGCAAGAAGATACCACTGCCAAGCAAACAGGGAAGAAATCAGTCAAAATTGTAAGAAATTGCTTATGGCTGAATATGGAATAGGGTGACAGTATAAAATCCTTAGGTGCCCCAGACAGTTTGCACTCACTCAGACTCTTTTCCACACACCTCCACTGGGTAGCCATGAGGATGACTGGGAACAGGGCAAAAGATCATGAGTCTCTCTCAGTGGTGCAAGGAATTGGCTGCCACTGTGACATACGAGACATATGAAAAAGCAAACAAGCAAAACAAAACAATCAAACAAAAACCACACAAAAAATGTCTAGAGGCACAGCAATCAACAGAGTCAACTCAAAGATAATTCAGATGTTGAAGAAGATAGACTTTAGGAAAATATTTTGAACTTAATAAAAATAAAAACACAACATATCAAAATTTGTGGGATGCTAGTCGAACAAGGGCATAGAAGAAAATCTAGCATTAAATGATGTTTAAAAAATACATATTTTATTTATTTATTTGACAGAGAGAGACACAGCGAGAAGGCGCACAAGCAGGGGGAGTGGCAGAGGGAGAACCAGGCTTCCCGCCAAGCAGAAGCCCAATGCGGGGCTCAATCCAAGGACTCCGGGATCATGATCTGAGCTGAAGGCAGATGCCCAATGACTGAGCCACCCAGGCGTCCCGAAAGCAAACATGTTTTAATGAAAGTATCAATAAAGTTGACAGGACTCAAAGAGGGAGAAGACACAAACTACCTCTATCAGGAATGAAAAAAGGGGCATCATCATACAGACATACATAAACATCACCACATGGACTTACCAAAACTGACTGAAGAAGAAACAGAAAACATGGATCATACTTTATTTTTAAAATTTAATATGACATTTTAAAATTTCCCAAAAGAAAATTCGAGGCTAAGATAGTTTGCTGAATTTTTTTTTATTTTATTTTTATTCTTTGCCCAAGGGGTACAGGTCTGTGAATCATCAGGCTTATATCTTTCACAGCATTCACCAAGGCACAAACCCTCCCCAATGTCCATAACCCATCCACCCTATCCCTACCCTCCCACCCCCCAGTAACCCTCAGTTTGTTTTGTGAGATTAGGAGCCTCTTATGGTTTGTCTCCTTCCCCATCCCATCTTGTTTCATTATTTTTCCCTCCCTACCCCCCACGACCCCCCACCCTGCCCCTCAAGTTCCTCATATCAGAGAGATCATAGTTTGCTGAATTCTATCTAACATTTAAGGAAGAAATAATACCAATCTTAAACTCAGAAAAGAGAGAATGAGGGATTATTTCATAATTCACTTTATGAAGTTAGAGTAACCTTGATACTAAAAGTTGACAGACAATATGAGAAACAAAAATTATCAGATCAACATCCTTCATGAATATAGACCTAAAACCTTCAATAAAATATTAGCAAATTAAGCCCAATAACATATATAAAGTATAACATATAATGCCCAAGTGGTATTATCCCAATAATGCAAGGTTGGTGTAACATTCAAATATCAATGAATTTCACTACGTTTCAGAAAAAAGGCAGAAAAGAAAAAAAAATGGCTTGTTCATCTCAACAGATGCACAGAAAAGCATCTAAAAAAATTCAGCAATTCTTCATAATAAACACCCAGAGCAAAACAGGAATAAAAGGGGACTTCTTCAAACAGATAAAGCCCATCTAAAAAACACAAACACTTTATAGCTACCATCATACTTATTGATGAAATACTGAATGCTTTCTTTTTAAGATTAGGAACTAGGCAAGGATGTCCACTGCAACCATTAATTGTCAAGATCGTATAAAAAGTCTATTAGTCAATAAGGGGAAGAAAATAACATGCTTGTGTACATAAAAAATTCAAATGAATCTGTAAGAGAAATACTGAAACTAATAAATTAATTTACCAAGGTCACAGGGTATAAGGCCAATACACAAAACACAGCTGAATTTCTCTATAGTAACAACAAACTGGAAAATAAAAAAAATTAAATTTCATTTACAATAACAACAAAATATTTAGGAATACATTTAACAAAAGATGTTTAAGACCTCAGAACCGCAAAACATTGCTGACAGAAAATAGGACCCGGGGCGCCTGGGTGGCTCAGTGGGTTAAAGCCTCTGCCTTCGGCTCAGGTCATGATCTCAGGGTCCTAGGATCAAGCCCTAAGTCGGGCTCTCTGTTCAGCGGGGAGCCTGCTTCCTCCTCTCTCTCTGCCTGCCTCTCAGTGTGCTTGTGATCTCTCTGTCAAATAAATAAATAAATAAATCTTAAAAAAAAAAAGATTTCTAGATAACAAAGAATGGAGAGGCTCTGGTAGCTAATTGATATAGGAAAGAGTCAAAGCAAACTTCAAAATTTAAGAATGAGGAACTGAAAATACAAACTGGCAACACAAACACATATAAGTCAGGAAAAGGTGACAGTTTTGGTAGGACAGGACAGCTGGGAAGGACGAGAAATTTGGTATTAAATCATTTTTTTATTTTAAAATGATGGCAAGAGAAAGGTTTGCCTAAAACACATAACTGAGAACATTTTCCTTAGAGGAGACAAAGCTGTGGCAGGAGATGAGACAGAGATAGAAAGTAAAACCAAAAAGGGCCAAATACAGACCACTAGGAAAGAAGCTACATTTAGGAGAAAAAAATAAGACATCAAAAGAAACAATATGATCTAACATACAAACTAAATAAAACTAGCTAAATATCCTATAAAATATAACAAAGGTAGTTGTTTATAATTAAAAAAAAAATAACTAAGCCAACTAAACAACATTCAAAAAGGAACAAAAGAAATCATTTAGTAGAGGTATAAATCTATGAGACAGTGCTTGTGTCCAAACAGGTGCCCTAAACCATGAGAAGAAGGAATGGACAAATAAAATTAGAAATACACACACACACACGCACACATTGTTCGTGCTTCTAGTGACACTTAACATTTTCACTAAAATGTAAATTTTACCTTAAAATCCACTCAGTGTTATGTTCCACAAAAATAAAATAATAATAGCTATCATTACGGACCACTTACTAAGTAGACGTCATGTATATTACCTCATTTAATCTTTAGAACAATCCTATGAAATAGATACTATTATCATATAGATGACTATACTAAAGGCTTAGAGTTCAAGAATCTTAACCAAGGTCACACAGCTAAGAGCCAGAAATCTAACACAGGCCTCTGTAATACACGTGTCCTTTTTTTTTTTTTTAAAGATTTCATTTATTTATTCGTCAGAGAGAGAGAGCACAAGCAGGGGAGTGACAGGCAGTGGGAGAAGGCGGCTTCCCGCTGAGCAAGGAGCCTGATGTGGTACTCGATCCCAGAACCATGGGATCATAACCTGAGCAGAAGGCAAATGCTTAACCAACTGAGCCACCCAGGCGTCCCTGAACTTTTTTTTTTAAATACACATGCATTTTGGAGGCACCTGGGTGGCTCAGTCAGTTAAGTGCTGACTCTTGATTTTAGCTCCAGTCATGACCTCAGGGTTGTGAGATGGGAGCCCGTGTGGGGCTCCACGGTGAGCAGGGAGTCTGCTTGAGATTCTCTTCCTTTGCCCCTCCCTGTGCACACACGCACGCTCTCTCTCTCAAAATCTTAAAAATAAAAATGCCTTCTTAACTCACTATATGACAATTTTATTCCTTAATATATGTTCATATATATATGAATACATATGAATATGACTATTCCCATAGATAAAAGTGTGCAACATATATTTAGAATATATACAAAAATGTATTTTTTTCTTTCTATTAATGTTTAAAATTGTCATCAAGGGGTGCCTGACTGGCTCAGTCAGACAAGCATGTGACTCCTGATCTTGGGGTCATGAGTCTGAGCCCCACACTGGGTGCAGAGATTACTTAAAAATAAACAAACTTTATTTTATTATTATTTTCTTAAGATTTTATTTATTTATTTGACAAGGGGTGGGGGGAGAGCAAGCACAAGCAGGGAGAGTATCAGGCAGAGGGAGCAGCAGGCTCCTTGCTGGGCAACATGCCCCATGTGGGGCTCAATCCCAGGACCCTGGGATCATGACCAGAGTCAAAGGTAGCCACTTAACCAACTGAGCCACCCAGGCACCCCCATAAATAGACTTTAAAAATTTTTTTAATATTTATTTAATTTTATTTTTTTAAAGATTTTTATTTATTTATTTGACAGAGAGATAAAGAGCACAAGTAGGCAGAGTGGCAGGCAGAGGGAGAGGGAGAAGCAGGCTCCCCACCGAACAGGGAGTCTGATATGGACTCGACCCCCGGACCCTGGGATCAGGACCTGAGCCGAAGGCAGCAGCTTAACTGACTGAGCCACCCAGGCACCCCCGCCAAAAANTTCTTTGAGAGTTGAGTAATTTCAGGAG